>PVIC010012809.1:0-39041 GCA_004025085.1 Thryonomys swinderianus | reverse complement strand
AGGCTGGCTCTGAGCTCACTATATAGCCAGGCAAGCCTCGAACTCAGCAATCCTCCTGCCTCTGCCTCCTGAGTGCTGGGATTACAGGTGTGAGCCACCATGCCTGGCACTGTGGTATGTGGTTCTGATTGTTGGTGGGCGTGAGTCACCATGCCGGTTATTGTTGTATGTGGCTACCGGGGATTGAACCAGGGACCTTGCACATCCCAAGCAGGTGCTGGAACCGCTGAGCTAAATATCTTTATTTACAATTCATCTTATCTTTAAAGTGGTAAATTTGTAGTGAAGGACTCTGGGTTATGTAGGAAGGAGAACTTTTCCTCTAACTATCTATGTGTTGTGCAGGAAATGGGGGCGGGAGTTAACAGCGGACAGATAACCAAATGTCTGTCTTCGCGTGCTGGGGCTGCTGCAGCAGAATGCCACAGTCTGGGTGTTTATAATCAATAGAAATTAGCCAGATGCAGGGTGAGTGCTTCTGAGGCCCGATACCTAGGAGCCTGAGGTGGGAGGATCAGTAGAACCAAGAATGCAAAACCAGCTTGGGCAACACAGCAAGAGCTGATCTCAAAATAAAACAAAAGAGGACAGTTCTGGGGACCAGGAGGTTCAAGGTGAAGGCGCCGGCACAGTGAGTGTCCAGTGCGGACCCACTTTGTGATACACACGACTATAGTTTTGCTTCGCTCTCAGATGGAGAACGTTGAGTAGTTTCTCCTAGGGCCCATTCATAAAGGCACCGCCAGTCCTTCTGATCATGAGGATGTGGGACCTAATTACCTATAAAAGTTCCTTCTTAATCCCATTAACAATGGGCTTTTATGAGGACAAGTATGAAGTATGGAAGTTTTTGCTAATGTTTATTTATATAGTCCCTCATCCGAGTGTGAGTGATTGGTCACTTTCCTGGCACAGAAGCCCGCGACGAGGGGCTCGGAGGCAGCTCGGAGGTCCGGCTTGGTCAGGAGGGGAAGCACCAGAATGCCTTGTGTGCGCCACTGTGCCTCAAAGGTCTTCAGTTTGGGGGTTTTTGTCGCTCCTTTTATAGTGCTGGGAATTGAATCCAGGCCGTGGAAGGTGCCTGGCAAGTGCTCCACAAGTGAGTGACAGCCCTGGCCTTCACTGTTCATTTTCAGACGTGATCTCCCTGAGTTGCCCGTTTGCTCAGATTTGTGACCCACGCGGTCCAGCCACCTGCGTAACTGGGACTGCACATGCCTGAAAGTGCTTCCTAGTACCTCTAGCTACGCCCCTCAGGGAGGCCTGCAGGGGTCGCGGGTTGGCGCCATCTTCCTGGGAACCCGGAAGGAGGGTGAAAGGTGGATGAGGGGAACACAGGGCATTTTCTCTGCCATCTGAGATTTTCGGTCGGACCAATCTGAGTACGGATCCCAGGGACAGAACTGCAATGGCCACTGATTCAATGGTTTCTTTTTTCTTCCCCTTTACTACTGAATCTCTCCTTCCTCACCTAGAAAACCAAGTTTTCAAATACGAAGGGAAAGGAAAACCTGCAATACATAATGATGAATAAGATTAAATAAACTGATTTAAATGATATCACTTCATGTATGATCAGCACCCGATGGATGTGCAAATATACATAATACTGTACAGACCATCCCACTAATGTGTTTTTACATGCATTCTGCTTTGAAAGTTTACTTCTCCTGCATGAAGTAAACACTATAAAATGTAAAGCTACTTTTCTCTGATTTTTTTTCTTTTTTTTAGTTTTTTGAAGTCACTATGTAGCCCAAGTTAGCCTCAAACTCATAGCAATCCTCCTGCCTCTGCCTCCTGAGTGCTGGGATTACAGCTGTGAGCCACCACGTCTGGCATTTTGGTGTATGGTACTAGGGATTGAATTTGGGACCTGGTACTTGTCAGGCAGACACTAGAACCACTGAACTAAATCCCTAGCCTGCTCTGAAAATTTTTGACTGATAGGAGAAAATAAAAGAAGGAGCATACAATTTTATTTTTCTAGTGGTTTTTTCTTTGAGATGTGGTCTCACTGTCTTGCTGTCCTGCCGCAGCTCTCACAGAGGCCAAGATAAGAGGCACGCACTGTTGTGCCCAGTTATGCTATGGCTTTGGAGGGTTTTGTAATTGTTTTGACTCTGCTTCACTGGATATGTTCATGCACTTGTGACTTCACTTTATTTTATTCACACCCTCTGCTGTATAATTAAGTGGCAAATATGGCTCTTCCCTGTACTACCTCAGGGCCATTTGAGGTATAAGGAATGATGATTATCAAAAATAGGTTTCAGAAAAACTAAATGATTATTGTGATATGGGGGAATGAAGCCCTGGATCCATAGCTCAGTTCTCACAATACTCAGCATCTAGTATAATCTGGCATTTGCGTGATCATGTTTCAACCCAGATAAATACATGTCTGGAGAACAATCTGCTCCAAGATCTTCCATGGCGTTCTCTACACCAAGAAGCTCTGTTGATTTTCCTCCTGCTCCCAGAATGCCCTGCGATGCACGAATGCAACAAGAGGAGCCTGGTGATTCCATTTGCACAAGCAGTTAATGCAATGAGTGAACAGTCCTTGCGTGTCCTGAGTAAGTTTACTGGCCCCTTATCTGTATATTCAATGGAGAGTCACTGCCAGAAGTAAGAGTTATAGAGACTTTGGGCAAAAGACTTCAAACTACACACATTTGAAATCATGGTATGTGAATTATTGCAGAACTTATCCTAAATCAGTTAAACTTACTGTAACCATCATTCTTAGCAGGTACTCTTTTTTTTTTTTTTTCTTTTTTGAGACAGGGTCTCGCTTTGTAGTTCAAGGCTTGCCTGGGCTACACAATGAGTTCAGGGCCAGCCTGAACTACAAGCAAAACCCTGTCTCAAAAAAAGAGAAAAATCCATACTTTAAACTATTTGCTCATGTTTTGAGACTTCAAATATTTTTACAAAAGATGATTAAAAATAAATGTTATACGCTGGCACCAACGAGCTTTGTCATTGCCATTTTGAAAACAAATCCCTTCATTACAACTTGACTTTTTTTGTTATAAATGAGGATGTCCCGCTGTTCTTAAATCTTAGGTGCTTTTTTTTTTTACTATCCAATGAACTACTAGTTGTTCCCTTTATCGTGTTCCTATTGGTTACCCGTACTTTTATTTTAGAAGCTTTTAAACTATTGAGATAATTGATCCTTTCTTTATAATAGAAAAAGATGTTTTCTCTTAGGCTTTTTACTTGTCAAATTTTACTTTGTGGTATTATCGTAAATGATGATTTTTTAAACATTTTTATGTATCTGCTATTATAATATTTTCTATTATGGTTTCTAGTTTTGGAGATCATCCTTCAAAAAGCCTACTTTGCTCTGAAAATGTTTTACAAACTCCCATCCTCCTACTATAATTTTATTTTTATAAATTTATTTATTTATTTTTTGAGACAGGGTCTTACTTTGTAGTTCAGCCTGGCTCTGAGCTCACTTATGTAGTCCAGGCGAACCTCAAACTCAGCAATCCTTCTGCCTCTGCCCCCCAAATTTTGGGATGACAGGCGTGAGCCACCATACCCAGCACTGTGGTATGTGGTACTGATTGCTGATGGGCGTGAGTCACCATGCCCGGTATTATATGTGGTTTCCAGGGATCAAACCAGGGACCTCGTGCTTGCTAGGCAGACGCCAGAACCACTGAGCCAAATCTCTGGCCTCTATATTTTTTTTTTTTTTGAGACAGGGTCTCGCTTTGTAGTTCAGGCTGGCCCTGAGCTCACTATGGTGCCCAGGCAACCCGCCACGAACTCAGCAATCCTCCTGCCTCTGCCTCCCGAATGCTGGGATGACAGGCGTGAGCCACCACGCCCGGCATTGCCGGATGCAGTGTTGATTGTTGGTGGGCGTGAGTCTCCACGCCCAGCATTATATGTGGTTACCTGCGATCGAACTCAAGACCTTGCGCTTGCAAGGCAGGCGCCGGAACCACTGAGCTAACCCTCCGGCTCTGGCCCCTATATTTTTAATTGACCTATAATTATGTGCATTTATCAGTCCACTGAAACATTTCAATATATGTATATAGTGCATAATGCCGAGATCACAGTAACTGACCTTTTAATCATCTCAGTTTAATCATTTCCTTGTGTTGAGAGCATTCAAAATCCTCCCTACCGGCTATCCTGAAATATTTCATGAATTGCTGTTAGCCGTAGCTCTTCGGTCAGGCTGCAGGATGCAAGAAGTTGTTCTCCCTCCACAGCTGAGCCCCGCGCCCCTCAGCCACCCTCTCCGCACCCCCACCGGCCCTGGTCACCGCTCTCCTGCCCCGAGATGAGCACATGCCGTGCGTCTCTCCGGCCTGACTCCTTTCCTGCAGTTCCACCGCAGCTGCTGCAAATGACAGATTTCATCTTCCTCACTACAATTTTTATTAGTTCATTTTTGTTTAAATCTTTACTGCATATGGACTTTATCTTGATTAGATGTTATTTTTTATCCAAAGATAGCCATTTTTTATCCATTTTACACATTTATCAAATAATGTATTCATATCAATATGCAGTGCCAGCTTTTTTGTATGCTAAAGTCGCTTGTGTAGTTGATTCCATTTATGGGATTTCTCCTCTGCTTTATTGAATTGATTTTCATGAACATGCTCGTAATTCCATGAGCATGGTAATTTATTTTAACATTTGATAGTTGTTTTCTGAGCATTGTTCTCTTAATGTACCAATGTCCAGGTTGCAATCTCTAAGATTAGAGCACGGTAATTGACAGTTTTTGAAAATCTGTTTCCCTAAACCACCATTGTTCATAAAATCTAAAAATATATTAGATAATAGTTTCATTTTTAGAGATGAAAGTTTCCTCATATTTTGTGTGAAGATGCACCTTTGTATGTTTTCAGATTGTATACCCCACAAAACTGTTAGTTTGAAAATCAGATAGTTAGTAAAATAATATAAACAAGGGATTTGTAGGTTGAGAGGAGGAACATATTTTCACGGTTGATTTTGCACCCTCAGAAAAGTGCTGGGCATCTTTGGAAGCATCTTCTCTGAACTCACTGGTCCAGATGCTTAAAACAGCCATCGTCTGTGAACTTACTTCTCTGAGCACAAAATTTCAGAGTTTCTGTAATATTAAAACTCTTCTAGAAGTGATGAAAGAAGTGCATGAGGTAAGGGTTAATCTAGTAAAACTATTCATTCAATTTTGTAATACTGGAAATTAAACCTAGGCTTTTATATAGAGCTCTGTCTCACAAAAGATCCAGAGCAGGAGTGATATGTTAATTTCTAGGTCACCAGTTCTGGTCAAGAAATTGAGATCCACCTTCTTCAGCCTCCTGAGATATTTCTTGCTCTCTCTCTCTCTCTCTCTCTTTTTTTTTTTTTTTTTTTTGAGACAGGGTCTCACCTTGTAGTTCAGGCTGGCTCTGAGCTCACTATGTAGTCCAGGTGAACCTCAAACTCAGCAATCCTCCTGCCTCTGCCTCCCAAATTCTGGGATGACAGGTGTGAGCCACCACGCCCAGCATTGCGGTATGTGGTACTGATTTGCTGGTGTGCGTGAGTCACTACACCGGGTACTGTTGTATGTGGTTACCAGGGATCAAACCAGGGACCTTGTGCTTGCTAGGCAGGCACCCGAACCACTGAGCTAAATCTCCAGCCCACTCCTGAGATATTTCAATGACTCATGTGAGCCACTAAGACCGGCTTATACAAGTTTATTTAATTAGGACCCCTGAAATCTCAGCCAATTGGAGGGTAGTTGTTCTTGTTGTTATAGTTTTGTTGTTGCTTTCAGTACTGGAGTTTGAAACCTGGGACTTCACTGAGCTGTATCACCAGCCCTTTTTGTTTTTTCAGTTATGATCTTGGCAAATTTCTCAGGCCAACCTCAAACTTTCACCCACACCCTCCCTCAGTATTCCAGAGCTGGGATTGCAGGCATGTCCTATCATACCTGTTTCAGTTAATATCTTATATCAGTCATGAACTAGCTACAGTAGTGCTTTGATTTTTTTTTTTTTTTTTTGAGACAGGGTCTCGCTGGGTAGTTCAGGCTGGCCCTGAGCTCACCATGTAGCCCAGGCAAGCCTCGAACTCAGCAATCCTCCTGCCTCTGCCTCCCGAGTGCTGGGATGACAAACTTGAGCCACCAAGCCCACCCAGCGTTAGTGGGCATGAGCCACCACACCCGGTATTGTTGTATGTGGTTACCGGGGATTGAACCAGGGACATTGTGCTTGCTAGGCAGTCGCTGGGACCACTGAGCTAAATCTCTGGCCCAGTAGTGCTTTGATTTATGAATTTAACTTGTTCCATGATTTTGGGAAAGATTGCCAAATTTCTGTTTGTGTGAGAAAGATGGCCACAGTCATGTTTGCCACCCATTTCAGAGCTTGCAAACAAAAACAATACTTTGCACAATACTTCTGTTTGTGACAAAAATTTTTTCCAAACAAAAGCATTTGTGAACCCAGGTACTACTATATTATTTTTAAAGTGCAGTCATTCCTCTTTATTCAGAGTGGATTTGTTCCAGGGCCAAAATCCAGAGAGTAGAACAAGCAACGCAATCATTTTAGAGCATTTTCATCAGCCCCAATTCAGGTCCTACGTCTGCTAGTCCCCGACTCGAGTATCCCCGTTCCCGTCCCCATCCAAGCTGACCGCTGTGGCTTTGCCTGTCTTCAACATTTCACATAAAATGAATCACAGAACATACAGCCTTTTGGACTTTTTTGACCTAACATACTTTTCAGGATCACCCATTTTGTAGCATTTATCAGTATAGTACTTGATTTATTTTTAGTGATAAATACATGAATTGCTGCATATTATCTTTTCAGTAGCTAATGGACAGTAATACAAATAATATGGCAAATACATGTATACAAGTTTTTCTGTACACAAATACTTTACTTCTCCTAGGCATATACCTAAGAGTGGATGCTTTTAGGATTTTATTCTCTTACTACATATAGGGCATGACATCAGAAAGATATCTTTAAATTGGGCCGGAGATTTAGTATATGTGCTGCCGAAGCGAGCACTGGGCCGGAGATTTAGCTCAGTGGTTCCGGCGCCTGCCTTGCAAGCACAAGGTCCTGAGTTCAATCTCTGGTAACCACATACAGTGCTGGGTGTGGTGACTCACGCCCACCAGCAATCAATACTACGTACCACAGTGCAGGGCGTGGTGGTTCACGCCTGTCATCCCAGCACTCAGGAGGCAGAGGCAGGAGGATTGCTGAGTTCTAGGCTTGCCTGGGCTACATGGTGAGCTCAGGGCCAGCCTGAACTACAAAGTGAGACCCTGTCTCAAAAAAAAAAAAAAATCTTTAAATGGTTTGTCCAGAGCAGGAGCGATGTGTTTAGTTTCAAAGTCACCAGTGCCATGGGTCAGGCCTGGTGGAGGCTAGGATTGGAGGTGTGGTTGAAGCAGGCAGCCTCTGGGGCCCATCCCAGGGCAAGATCAGCAGCTCTTGCATCTGTTCTCAAAGGCTTTGCCCTTGGACCCTGTGCAGTAGCTCTTCTACAGCCCCACCCCCCATGTGACCTGTGTCTGCTCCCTGGTTAGAAGAGCTGGCTTCTTCTCACGCTCCTCATTTATGCTGTGCCTCTGTTTGTGCTCTAACAGCGATGACACCTATCAGATGATTTTTACCTTGATTCATCCTGTGCCTAGCAAAATAGTGTGTGCTGATTCCTATTCATTAGTGCAGAAATGATGAATTTGTGTAACATACGTGGATATTTATGGGGTTTTTATTCTCAGGCTCTACAGGCAGGCAGCATCCAGTATGTCCGAGCCATAGGAATTTGTTTACCAACATGAAGGCACCTTGTATCTTTGACCATATTTCTTTATTAAAATTGAAGAAATGATTGATCAGAAAAGGAGAATTTTATAGAGCTACACTTCACAATTGAAATGACATAGATGAAGGAAAATGTTAAAAGGCAGTATGATTTTAGGTCATGCTCTCTTACAGGTAAACAAAGCTAGTTGCCATCTGCCAGAAGACATCTTCATCATAGATAAGCTGTCTGACCTGCTGAGTGCCCTGACAGAAGGAAAAACAGAGCTTTGGGCTGTCGACCAGGTATTGTTCGTATTCTTCCGTAGTGCACACTACTGTAGCTGTGTAGCTAAGCCCTTGATAAATGAACACTTGAAAATGGCTTCCTTCCAATGCCTCAGTAGAGTGAGTTTGTTAAATGAAGGATCACTGAAAAACTTACTTACCTCTCATTGTATGTTTTGGAAATTTAATTCTATCTTTTTAATAAACTGAGTGGAGTGGTACGTTTTAGGAATACATTATGGTCACATGCTTCCTGAGAATTTGTACCTGTAGATGTTGTATCTTGGTTCTTATGTTCTCCCATTCCCCTGCCCTCCCTTGAGCCCCCCACCCCTATACATATAAGCATTGTTTCTGTTTTTGCCTTTTACCATAGATGTTTTCTTTCTCTGCTTTCTCCTGCCTCCACCCAGTTACTCTTTTCCTTTGAGCGTTGCCTTCCTGTTTCACAGTACCTGTCATACACTCTGCACCTCATTTACACTTCTAGTTTTTCACATTAGAGGAAATTTGCTTTTAGATAATTTGGATTAACAAGATTCCAAAAAGCATAGGAGGAAATAATTCAAGGTGACAGGTAAAGGGATGTTTTTTTTTCTTCTAATTATTAAATCATCTGTTTCTTCTTTAGGTATTCAATGAGCACCCGAGTCTTGCTACTTTCAGCCGCTTTCCATTTGTCTGTAATGTACAATGCAAAATTAAGTTGTTAAAAGCTGATTCGTCTATAAAAATGCAGGTATGTGTGCTGTATTCACAGGTTTCACAAAATACCTGAGGTTGGTGCTGTAGGAATAAAAGAGATTTCTGCAGGTCACAGTTTCGGAAGTCCAGAAGTATAACTCAGGCATCCTGGCAAGGAGGCTTCCGTCTTTTTTTTTTTGAGACAGGGTCTCGCTTTGTAGTGCGGGCTGGCTCTGAGCTCACTATGTAGCCCAGGCAAGCCTCGAACTCGGCAATCCTCTCGCCTCTGCCTCCCGAGTGCTGGGATGACAGGCGTGAGCCACCACGCCCGGTAGGAGTTTTCCATTTTGCAGCATCAAGTGTATGTTGACGAATTGTGTTGGAAAGTGGATAGGCTGTGGTTTAGTGTAGTTTTGTTTCTTGAGGCAAGGTCTCTCTCTATGTGGCTCAGGCTGATCTTGCGCTCGTTGTATAGCCTGGGTTGGCCTCACACTTAGAGTGACTCTTTTGCCTCCCGAGCACTGGGATTATAGGTGTGCACCACCACACCTGTCTAGAAAGCCTAACTCTTTAATAGGCTACTCTCACAAGAAGACCAGCACGAATCCCTGCTGAGGCCAGTGCACCTTGAGCTCCTTGTCTCCCACAAGGCCCGACTCTCCACACCACACAAGTTCCAGAAAATGAGCACAGAGGACACCTTCAGACCATTCACAAGCCAGTTATGTTCTGAACATATCTAAAATGGAGATACTGGCATAAACTCCATCACCCAGACTCATCACTTACTAACATCTTACCACACTTTCTTCATCTATTACCTTTTTCTTTCTCTACTTGTTACTGTTTCCTGGTGAAGTCTTTTTTTGTTTGTTTGTTTTTGTTTTTGAGACAGGGTCTCGCTTTGTAGTTCAGGCTGGCTCTGAGCTCACTATGTAGCCCAGGCAAGCCTCGAACTCAGCAATCCTCCTGCCTCTGCCTCCCGAATGCTAGGATGACAGGCGTGAGCCACCACACCCGGTTTGGTGAAGTATTTTAAAGAAAATCCCAGTAGGCTGAAATCCCAAATGAAACACTTTTCACCTTCTCCTACTCTTAATACATTATATGTTTTGTTTTGAGAAAGGATCTTACTATGCAGTTCAGGCTGGCCTTGACTCATGTTTTATGAGAAACAATAAAAGTCAAAAAGAGAAGCTGATCAAAACATTTCCTTTTCTAGAGGTCTGCAGTGATGGCAATGTACAATCCAATAGTGGGAGGAAGAGTTCAATCACCTGTATTAACACTGAGAATTAGGCGAAATTATGTGGTAGAAGATGCCCTACATCAGTTAAGACAAGTCGAAGACACCGACCTTGGGAAAGAATTCGTGGTACAGTAAAAAAATGGCATTGAGTACTTTTACTGTTGCAAGAAGGTTGATGTATGCTGGGCTGGCTGGGCAGTGTGTCTCTGTTTTCCTAATCAGGAAGGAGTTCATCCTTCTGCTGGGACCAGCAAGCATGTTATTCTCACTCAGTGCAAAAGATGCAGGACAGAAGTGACTGAACAGATAGTGCTTTAGTCAAAAAAGGCTTATAGACAAACCCAAGTCAAAGGCTGGGACACTATACTCAAAGACCTCAGGAGGAGGAACTACAAAAATCACACGCAAAAGACATGGATCAAGGAGTGATAAAGAATTGGAACTATTTGTACAATCAATAAGAGCAAGTGAAACAGACAGTGCTTCTATATTTTTGCTCTAATTTGAATTTAAGATCTATATGGGTTTCAATTCTAGCCATCCTTCATTTAACACTTTGTGGGTGCCAGTAGGGGGTTTATTATGTGATGTATCAGGAGATTTCCCCTGTTTGAGTTATAGTATTATAGCTAATGCTGTGGATAAAATTTGGAGTGTGACAGAAGGAAGTGGATTTTCCTGGTATCAGCCATGACAGTTAATGCTAACCATTAAGGAAGGAAACTAGAACCTGAGAGGCGGAGCTCAGATAGAATAATTCCCAGCATTGAATCCCAGTGAAAAACAAAGAAACCTTTATAAGCCAAATTTGCTAGTTGTGTGACTCCCTTTGTACTTATTTTTTCTTAAATCTTATTGTGAGAAAAATCAATAGAAGATTATTATTCACCAATAGGAATTGACCAACAGATAAAAGTAAATTTGAAGGCGAATCTAATCAGTGTAGATTCTGGTCGTGGCAAGGCTGTCATGGCCCATTATGAGTGAGCCCTGTGGAGTAGACAGACTTGCTAGAACATGAGTACAAGTAATAAAATCAGAAGAGGGTTTAATTTGTTGTTGGGTCGTCCATGTGGAAAGGTGAGGCGGTTCTTAAACATGATGGTTCTGGGCAGGGTTCCGATCAAAGATCTTATAGATAGGATCTTCCAAGCAAAGTGAGTAGAAAGAAAAAAAATCCCCAACAATGAAACTCCTGGAGCTTATAGTCAAACAACACAGGCTCCAGGTAGCTCAGAGATAGAGCACTTGCCAAGTATATTCACAATGCCCTGGGTTTGAGCCACAGCACCAAAAAAGAAAAATCCAAAGAGATAAAGGATTAATCAGGGAGGAGTAGCAACAGAAACTTGCAGAAATGAGGTTAGTACAAAGCCACAAAGGGTAAAGAGAATTTTGAAAAAGACAGGCTAGTTGATAATTGGTTTCTTACGTGAGGGCTAAGACAATCAGGAACCACAGTTTCTGCAAGGTCTTAGGCCCAGGCTCGCTCAAAGGCTGGTTTAGTGAAAGCCCTGTTGACACAGGCAGGAGAAACCGAGTAACTGTTAGCTGAGTGAGGTTAAGGATGTGAAGCCTGAACAGTAAGATGAAGATACACAACAGCATAGAATAACTGGGGAAATGAGTGGCCCAGGAATTTGAACCACATCAAAATTTGGCTCAAGACTGTAGTCAACATAATGCGTAGAAGTTTGATTCTCCCTTCCCTTGGTACATGTGGCAGTCTAAGAAATACATGCACTTATTTTATGATGGCCTTAGAAAAGTAAGTGGAGGGGCCCTAGTGCTCAACAGGAAATCAAGACTGTATAGACTGGACTTAAGGGCTGAGTGATTCTGATAAGTGTCATCACTGTAGGAATTACAGATTGAACAATTTCCATAAAGGCTAAAACAGTGAGATTTAATTCAGACCGTGGGGGTATATTTTCTTCCTTAGGTTGAATTTATCAAAGAAATTCGTCCTGAGGCTGGAGGAGTCACTTCTGAGTTCTTCCACTGTATATTTGAAGAAATGACCCAGCCACAATATGGAATGTTCATGTATCCTGAAGAAGGTTCCTACATGTGGTTCCCTGTAAAAGTAAGTCTTTTATCACTTTCTCATAGTTTTTCAGAGCAGAAAGTATATTCCACATACTACAGTATGAAAACTATGGAGAGAATGCCAGATAATCTCATAGAAAGCCTTGGGACCCATATTTTGGGTAGCACTTAGATGGTCCATAATGTCGCTCAGATTCTTCCATGTTATAATGTGTATTCACAGCTCAATCTTTTTTATTATAGAAAAATATCCAATTGTATGGATACACTACAGTTTCCTCAAAATATAAATATTTTGAGTGTGACCTAAGTTTTGAAGGAAACCTAGTAAATGATAGTCTTTTCAACTAGGAGACAAATAATTGATAGAAATTATTGATAAATATAACTTAATTATGAAGAGATGAGTGATTTGTGTAATTTATTTTTTAAAGGATGCTTGGGGTATAGGTATTTTCTAAAATTATTTTTTAAAACCTCATTCTTTCAATAACACAAAATATTAATGAAGGAAATCATATGTTGAGTTACTATTTACTGGTTGTATTTCCTCAAATCGCTCTTCACATGATATGATTAGGTAAAAATGGATGTAGCTTTTTGAAGATGAATGAACTTCTTAAAGATACATGTCTAAATTATGTCAGTGGTAGTTTTTTATCAGTTGATAAGAGGTGTTTCTTTTTTCAGTATTTCCTGAGGGTTCCACATTTTATTGCATATTGTAGGGGATTCACATTGTGACAGGATCCCTTTCCTCATACAACTTTTTAAATACAGAGAGTGACAAGGCTAACATTAGATTGCCAACTTAGTGTGTGACAGTTACTAAGAGGCACAGGAGTGGGGGAAGGAGTCCCTGGTGTGGGAGAGGAATGCAGAGTTCTGCTAAGTAGGAGAGTGGTCGTTCCATGTTGAGTTTTCAGTTTCTTCCCTATAAAAGATAACAATCTCTGTTCTGTCCGCTTTACAATGGTGTTTCAAGGGTAAAACAAGGTAAGATAATGTGACAGTGTGAAGAGCACCCAAATAAAGTAGTCTTTTTAGGACAGACTATCAAGGAAAGGTAGAAATCATTAGACAAGGTGACATATAGCAGTAGAAACCCCAGAGTAATCATTTAGGACAGAGACAGACTGAAGAGGCACAAGTGACTCCCAGTGACCTCACAGCCTCCTCCTATGCCCCACTTCTTCAAGATTCCATGTCATAGTAAATTTTTTTTTTTTTTTTTTTTTTTTGCTTTTTGAGACAGGGTCTCGCTTTGTAGTTCAGGCTGGCCCTGAGCGCACTGTGGTGCCCAGGCAAGCTGCCGCGAACTCAGCAATCCTCCTGTCTCTGCCTCCCGAGTGCTGGGATGACAGGTGTGAGCCACCATGCCCGGCATTGTGGTATGAGGTGTTGATTGTTGGTGGGCGTGTCTCCACGCCCAGCATTCTATGTGGTCACCGGGGATCGAACTCAGGACCTTGCGCTTGCGAGGCAGACGCCGGAACCACTGAGCTAACCCTCCGGCCCAAATAGTAAATTTTTTAAAAGGAGCATTACAATGGGTGTTTACTTTACGTTACATTATGCTACATTACATTACAGTGGGCATTACAATGCCTGTGTTTTATTTTTCAGCAGTATTTCTAATAATTATTTTAATCTGATGGGTTTATTGTATTATACAGTGTATTTAACAGGAAAGTAAAATACTAAATTTTTAATATTCATGAGTCTTTAGGATAAACAACAGTTTCAACATCAACTGTTTACTTGCTTATAAAATCTTAAAAAAATAACAAAAATAAATCCCTACGTCAACTATGATGAAAATAGAAATAGAACTTTATCAGAGAAATAATCTTTATTTGAATTATCACACCTAACGCAGTGTTTATCCATGAAAACAGTGTGTTCCATGCTCACACTGATGACATATGTGTTTTACTTTCCTATCCTTTTTTTGGCAAGTCATATTTGTGACCTCTTGTCTTCCTGTTTTATTAGGAGGTTCCTATTATGTTATATATTGTGCACTTAGCAGGAAAATGAAATATCAGTAAAATATATCAAATATGTATTAAGGGTTTAGAATAAGCATTTTCTTTATCAAATGTTTGGTTACTAAATCTGAAAACAACAAATAAGTTCCTATGTGAACTATAATGCAAATACAAATAAAGCATTACTGTAAAAAAAAATCTCTACTTCAGTTATCACACCAAAGGCAGTTTTTACGCATGAAAACAGCATATTCCATACTCAAGTATCACTTACACTGGTAGTACATTTTTTTTTACCCTGTCTTGTTGGTCTTTCTGTTTTCTTAGGAGATTCTTACGATGTTTCACTTGTCTGTTCATCAGTCTGCTCCAGAAGTCTTTTGCAGAGTTTGTGGGGCAGATAAACATTTTCCTTCCTCTGTCATAATTGATCATTTATCAATTGCAGTCCCAATCCTATAAGAATATTTCATTCTTTTGTGTGTGAACTCAGAAGCTGTTTATGCGTTATATGTTCAGGATTCAGTGACACACAACCATTGGCCAGTGCCTTGTGTTTCAAATGACATCATAGTGGCCACATAATTTGTCAACGTCATCTATTCTGCTTTTCATTTTGTTCATCTTCTTTCTTTCTTTTCTTCCTTTCCTTCTCTTTCATAACAGGAATCAAACTTAGGGTCTTGCACTGATGAGGCAGGCACAGAGCCACTGAGTTATATCCTTGACCTTATGTTACATTTTTCTGAAATCCAAAGATTGTTCTGTACATTTCTCTGTTGTGAACTTGCAATGTTTTAGAGGGAATCTCCATTTTGTTCTTACAAATAATTCCTGTGCTGGTCAACAGTGTTCTTTTAGCAAATGTGACATAATAGTAGACTAGTGAAACTTAACTGTGGAATGTGACACTTTTGAAACAGGTGACTTTTTGAAATAGGTGTAACAAGTCTGTTCACAACATCATATGGTTTATTTATGGCATGGTTTGTTACATGATGACTGAGTTCCAGGATAAATTTCTAAACTCAAGGTGTAAACTATCTTCACATCTACCAGGGCATACATTTTTATACCGTATTTGGTAGTTTTATTTGGCATATATTGCTGAAAGCTCCAATCACCACAAAATGATGCAAGTTGTTCCTCAAATGTCACATATTCAGACAGTGTATAAACTGCTAGACAACTTGAAGCACAGCTTTCAGAAAATGAGCTAATAGCAGTCAAATTGTTGGATTTTTTTTCTTCTCTTGGCGGGTCTTTTTGTTGTCAAAACATGGGCAGTTTTGAAGGAAACCAGATCTCTTGAGTATCATTACTGTTCTAAAAGCCACATCTGCCACTTCTCCATAAATCCTTTAGATCCTGACAATTAGATGATAAAGTTCTTCCATGAGGGCTTTTAGCTCAGATAGTGAGGTGTCGTGCTAAATATATTTTTGGATATCACTATTGGTGCATATAGAATGATTTACTTCTATTTCATTATTAGTGTATTTTGAAACATTTTTTGCAACATGTCATGTATCGCAAACAATTTTCAACACTGAGTCACAGTGTTGGGATTCCATCCAATAGGTTTCACCACTAGCAAAAACCTAATACCATTTTCCAACCTAGTTCTAACATTGGTTCATTCAGGTATATGTGACCATTTTTTAGCATTTGACTAGTCAGACATTTATTTACATTACTGTTTTTTTTCCTTATCTGAATCAAGATCTTCATTCTGTATTTCTCTGTCACATCTTGCTTCGTCTCACTGTCACAACTTCCTTGTCTTATATCATCTAAGTCCTCACCAGTGAACCGTCTGATGATGCTTTTGTCATCCTCCCAGAGCTCTGAAAGCAGATTTTCAGGCAATGTTGTACTGACTTGGCCAAATTCTATAAGAAAAAAACAGAAAACAAATCATAAATACATAAAAATGTAACATGGCACAAAACATGAGTAAAACCCACTGACAGTTTGACAAACGTGCATACACTTTGCCATTTGTCTGCCACGTTACGAGCACCAAGACTGCCTCCTGTACCCCTGGTACAGCTACTGAGATGCACAGCCAGCTACCATTATGGTGAAGAAAGTGTTGTCCTCAGACAGTATGGTGTGACTGTCTGCTGCCCTGGGTGAGGAGCCTGTTAATATTCCACACTGACCACCAGGCTTCTTGGGGGAGACATGTAGACCACATAGCACCAGCTTAACCAGCACTCTCTTCCCCTCTTAAGTTTGTCTTCATTTACCTGTAGCCTCACTAGGTGCCTTTGCTTCTCAGCAACTTCCCCTCTTAGCACACCAAGGGACACCCCTCTTGAGGCCAACTTCTGACACCCCTGAACCTGACTTGAAGTGAGGGGTACACTCTTCCTTTCGGAGTGCTGTTTTTTCTACATGAATTACAAGACAGTGACTGTCCAGTTTGACTGTGAAACCTTAGTTTGTAAGCTGGGCATATGTCCCTGTAGTACAGATTGCTTTAGTAACAAAAAGGAAAAGTAAAGTGGATTTATAATTGATGAAAAACCTCAACTTTTTACTTTCCTGAAGATTTCTTTTTTCCTAATTTGTGATTTTGGAAAATGGAACTATATTTTCTTCTTTACTAATTTACATATTCCCCTTTGGGAGCCTAAATTTGAGGACAGATATTTCCTCTTTGGGATGCTCTGTGGACTCTCCTTATTCAATTCCAACATTGCCAACATCCCTTTCCCGCTGGCTCTGTATAAGAAACTTCTGGACCAACAGCCATCTTTGGAAGATTTAGAAGAACTTAGTCCTTACTTTGGGAAGTAAGTAAATATATTTGCTTTTTTAAAAAAGACTATATAATTTCAGTTATTTAGCCATAACTTATGTTACATAAAAGATACATAGTCATGATCCTCATTTTCAAGATTGTATGCCCTCTACAAAAATTTGAATTTTAGCATCACTTACAGTTATGCAAATCTTTAAAAATGCTCTCTGACTGTTACCTACTATCATAAACAGTTCTGTGGCCTGGTCTCTTGATTTTTCCAGATGCTTTGGAGAGTATATTTTATATATGTGGGCTTTTCACACATGTAGTACAAGTGCACGTAGTTTATGTAAGTATGTATGTAAGGCTAATCAAAAAATAACAATGCGTTTAACTTGGCTAGTAATTGAGTGAATGAAATGTCACTTTCTGCTTATAGACTGATGCCAGAATTCTTAAGTGTGTTGGGATGAAGTTGGGGACAAAAGATTCTTTTCTCATGCGCTACGAGGGAGTGGAAGTTGGCTATATTTACTCTGGTGCCAGGTTTCTCTGCCTTGGCCGAAATGACATTTTGGGGGTATGCACACATCCATGTTTTCTTGGAAGCCTCCCTGAGCCTCATTAGGCAAGCACTCTACTACTGGGCCAGGCCCCTTCAGTTCTGTGTGGGAGGCTGTCCTGCGCATTGTGCATGTTTGGAAGCACTTGGGAGCTATTCACTAGACGCCAGAAGCCACCCTCCCTGTGTTGTGACAACCAAAGGCGTGTCCGGATTTGGCAAATGACTTCTGGCAGATATAGTCATCCCTGGTTGAGAAGCTCTGCTCAAGACATGGGCTTCTTTGTGTCATTTTGTCTTTGTGTCACACTACACAGAGGCATCTGTGGGACAGCAGCGGTTCTAACAGACTAAACCATGAATAGAGATTGCTTTAGAAAGAAGAAGGGGAGGTGAAAAAGAGCAGAAATTTACATTGCACTGGATTCATGTCTATAATGTGAAATTTTTTCAGTTAATATTTATTGCTTTTGAACTTATATACCTTCAGTAAATATAACTTTTAATTCAAAATTTTCTCTAGGAGTTTGCAAGAAATTCTAAATAATGAAGCTGATGTCCTTGAAGAACTTAAACTGTATTTCTCTGTGAGTATTTAGGAAAGCATGATTAGAGCTTGCTTTAATCTAGATGGCTGAGCTCAAACCCCATGCCTGGGAGGTACTTAACAGACATGCCAGCATTGAGCTGCACGCCGGGCCACATCTGTTTTTGTTAGATAATTTTTATTATTGTACCTTAAACATGGAGTTTTATCTGTCAAAGATATCTCATTTCTGTTATAAACTTTCCCTTCCTCCCGTTCTTCATTTGATAACTCATGCATATATTTTTGAAAGTTACGATTATTCAATTAATGTAAACAGCTAAACAGAATAACTTTATGTTTGAAATCTATGTATGATATGTATAGTTCAAATTTTTACATTTAAAAGTCTGAAGATAATAAACAGATAATGAACTCTAGTTACATTAAATTTCACAGGAAAAATACACTGGCAACAGTGATCTTGTGGGTGGTTGATGACCTTAACACATATCGGTTACAGATACCATGGGATCAAAACGAGGTTAATTTAATTCCGGACGGGATCTCTGTACCTGTGGACCAAACCAACAAGTAAGTTTGGAGAACTAGCATGTTTGGTTTGAACATATAGAAAATGTTGGAACAAATGTATGTTAAAAAATATATTTCAGCTTTTATGATAATGGCATTAGGTCCTCTTTTACTAACATAAAAATGTTGTAAGAGAATGGAAGAAAGGGTTCAGGATTAAAGATTTTCACCGTGGAGTCCCTGTTCTGTATGAGAGAAGAGTGAAAAAGACTAAATTGGAAGTTCATGTCCAGGACTTATTATAACTGGGGCAGAAAGACAATGTACAAATAAGTTACTATGTGATATAATGGCAGGTTAAGACATACTGTACTTTTACAAAGTTAAAACCAAGTAAGGGACTAAGTGGCTATAGGGAGTGACCTGTAGTTTGGAGAGATTATTATTAAATTTTCAAAACTGTTGACAGGTTTTTTAACATAGCAGCTTGAAATCAGTGACTGTGGGAATTTTTTTGTTTTTGTTTTTTAGATAGGGTCTCGCTTTGTAGTTCAGGCTGGCCCTGAGCTCACTATGTAGCCCAGGCAAGCCTTGAACTCAGCAATCTCTTGTCTCTGCCTCCCGAGTGCTGGGATTACAGGCGTGAGCCATGAAGCTCGGCATTTGTGGCATGTGGTACTGATTGCTGGTGGACATGAGCCACCATGCCCAGTATTGTTTTATGGGGTTTTCGGGATCGAACCAGGGACCTTGTGCTTGCTAGGCAGGTACTAAAACCACTGAGCTAAATCTCCGGCCCTACTATGGGAATATTTATACCACAGAAGTCAACACGTGCTACAAAGGTTCTTTCCGCAGCTTTCAAGTAAAGTTGTACCAGCTGGTTCTCAAAGGCTGCAAACAGTCCAGGAGATGCTCACTCCTTTAGTGAGAATGACTCCACTACAGGCCTGTGTTAGTCTGTTATTCATTAGTATCACAAAGTGCCTGGGCCAGGAAACTTTATTTAGAAAAGAGATTCTGTAGCTCATAGTTGTGGAGGAGTGACCTACATCTGATGATGGCTTTCTTGTGGACAGAGTCCCCGTGGCATGTAAGGAATCACACAGGAAGCACACGCATGTATCTCTCTCGTCTCTCCCTCATCTTACGAGGCCACCAGCATCCACTGTGATACCCCACGTATCTCCATTGCTTCCCAGAGGCCTCTCCCACAGTTAAGGCTTGTGTCTAGATGTCCCCCAAAACCTCATGCAGCATAAGGGCTTTTCAGAGGTGGGCGGGATCCACAGCGTGTGATGTTGGGATCAAGGGTGTGTGATGACTAAATCAGTCCACTGATCAGTTTCAAATAGATCTGGCTGGGATTAAGGATGTGAGTGGTCCCCACCCCTTGGGCAGGTAATTTGCATAAAATACAAGGACAGAAGGAGGGCGAATGTGCTTTCATCTGCCTGCTTGTGGTGGACTGTTTCTCTGCGCTGCCCTCTGTCAGGCGAGCCTACCTTGGGCTCAGCCAGCTGTGGACCGAAACTCCACAACTTGAGCCAGATAAACTTTTCCTTCTTTAACTTTTAGAGTCAGGTATTGTATGACAGCAGAGAGAAAATACATGTTATCACCACCACAGTCACATTAAATTTCAGTTCCTTTAGGGAGTAGGGAGTAGATTCCCACTCAGGAAGCCTTAGGGGACACGCGAAGCCATATCCCAACTGTAGCACATGCCGTCAAGAAGCACATCCTGGAGTACAAGTCGTGGCTGCTGGAGAGGAAAGTTCCGTGGTGGGGGTGTCTACTAATGAGAAAGGCAGAGGGAGGCCAGAAAGAAAATGCAAGGGGTAAGAGCTGAGACCTGCAAGGATCCCATCATGGAGCGTTTGATCCTCGCCAGGCGGGTGAGACATTCACCCTGCGGCAGTGGGAAGCCTCTGGAAGACTTTAAGCAGAAGAATGATTAAAGACGGCATGAAAGCCACACACGTTCCATGGAATCTGTACTCCGCATTTTGAATCTGGTCTTCCTCGGCTGGGACCACAGCTCTGGTGTCTCCTCTTTCATAATGCAGGAGTCACAGCTCCTGGGAGCCACAGGGCCAGGGTGGGAAGTGACCAGTACCCTACAGTGAACTGTGTCACTACGTTTAGATGATGTCCTGTGCCAGCACTCACTCCGTGATACTCTGAGCTCAGGGTGGGCTCACTGGACCCTTCCCAGTGTCAATTATGGAGCGTGTGTATTCAGGTTAGTTGTTCTTAAGTGCCAGAGCCAGCCGGACAAAACAGCGGGGTCGGGAAGTCAAGGGGTGCAGATAAGAAAAGAAAGAAGACAGGATAATGGGATCGGGAGGACCAATCAGTCAATACCGAAAGGCCCCGAGTTTATTCACAGCGCTGTACTTATATAGATTTCAAGGACCTTAGTGACGTCAGGAGCAGCTAACAATTGTCTATAGTCACGGTTAGAGACTGGAAACAGAGAACTGCAAGCAAAAGAACCAGAAGTAGTGATTTACCCCTCACACCTAGCGTACAACTAGTTCTTTCTTTCTAAAAATGAAACTTTCCTATCATCTACTTTCTGAAGGCCACTTTTCTTTGCCATTCTCAATCTATGAAATCATTAGGACAAGCAGTCAAGAGACAAGAATAATTTTACCCTCAGTGTATCACAAAGGAGTTTGTTGATCAACCTAATCACTAAGGAAAGAACAGCAAAGTCTTAACTGAGGAGCAAATGGAGAGCGACCTTGGGCCAGAGATTTACTTCTGACCTTCACTGCTAGGGGACCCCGAGGCAGCGCCCTGGCTGAGGCCGCAGCTTTGCCCAGGAGCTGGGCAGCACGTTTAAAGTGCAGATCTCCCAACTTAAGTCAGGGCCGCACCCAGTGCAGATCTCCAGGCCTCACAGTGAAGACCCTCAGACCGCTCCCCACACTTAAGTCTCCAGGTTCCAGGGGGAAAATGAAAAGAAGAGATTGATCTGTGTGCTTATGTTCTCTAAGCTTTCTCCTAGCTGGACAGGTTTTCATATTGCTATTCCAGCTTCTTTGCCAAGAAGAAATTAACTTTCATCTTCAGTACAAATAGTAGAAACAGCACAGTGGAGATTATTTTCATCCCTGGTAAAGGACATCACTGGCTACTTTTTTTCCTTCCCTCAAGGAAAGACTATGTTTCTAAGTGTGTTGACTACGTTTTCAACATCTCCGTAAAAGCAGTTTTTGAGGAATTTCGTAAAGGATTTTATAGAGTCTTTGACCAAGAGGTAATCCAACGTTTTCAGCCTGAAGAATTAATGTCAGCAATAACTGGAAGTACTGATTATGACTGGGATAACTTTGAAAAGGTAGGTGGTTCCTCAGGTGCCTCCAGGACTTCCATATGTCCCGCCCACCGGAAAGTCATTTTTCTCCCTCTTTCTCTCTCCAGAACTCAAAGTATGAAGAAGGATACTACGTATCACACCCTACTATCCTGATGTTTTGGACGGCTTTCCACAAGTTAACTTTGGAAGAGAAGAAGAAATTCCTGCGTAAGTATGGCTGTGCTACGTGGGTCTGCAGTGGATTTTTACAAAGGTGGATGCTTTGTGGTAGTCATTGTTCAGAACAGGTCCCGTGTGTTAAGGGCAGAACAGGGGTTGAGCGCGGGCTCCTCGCTTCCAGGCCACCATCCTTTCTCTTACACGGCCCGCTTCCCAGGTTCATAAAGTAATAATGCAGTTTGGATTGTGTCTTCTTTCCATATTTTACTTGGTTCTGAATTACACTTCTTACTTTCTGCTCATTTTCATTCAGTTGAGTAGTCTCAAAAAAAAAAAAAGCACTTTCCCGTGAAATAACACTGGTGACATAAGGAGGAGAAGGCTAGCAGCAGCAGCAGCCCTGATGTGCCCTCCTTTGGTGGCAGCCACTCCACTGACCACCTTTGCCTGTCACCTCTGTTTAGCCTCAGTAACAATCCTAGCAGGCAGGTGTGATTACTTCTCCTATTTCAAGTACAAGGAAACACAAGTTTGAAGCATTTAGTTCCCTGCCATCTTCAAACACCTGGTAAGTGTGAGATCCAGATTTTGAATCAAACAGGCTGGTTCAAGCCTAACTCTTGGCTTTTCTTGGTGGGAACACAACAGTTTCTCTGGGACAGAATTAATTACGTAATGCTCTCATCTTTTCTTTTTAATTATTATTATTATTATTTTTTGAGACAGGGTCTCACTTTGTAGTTCAGTCTGGCCCTCAGCTCACTATGTAGCCCAGGCAAGCCTGGTACTCAGCAATCCTCCTGCCTCTGCCTCCCGAGTGCTGGGATTATAGGCGTGAGCCACTATGCCTGGCACTGTGGTACATGGTATTGATTGCTAGTGAACGTGAGTCACTATGCCCAGCATTGTTGTATGTGGTTACTGGGCTCGAACTGAGGACCTTGCCCTTGTGAGGCAGGGGCTGGAACCATTGAGCTAAATCTCCGGCCCTCATCTGCATCTCTTGAATGACTAGTGATGTTGAACATTTCATTATGTTTCTTACCTGTCTTTACTTCTTCATCTGAAAAAATGTCTGTTCATTTCAGATGCCCATTTTTGAATTGGGCCTTTAAATTGGGGAGAGGGATGATTTTATAATTCTTTGTAAACCCTAGATAGTAATCCTTTGTCTGAGAAACAGTAAAAATTCTTTCACATATTGTAGCTTGTCCGTTCCTTCTGCTGGTGGTTTTTCTTGCTGTACAGAAGCTTTTTAGTAAGATGAGATCCCAGTTGTTGATTCTTTCTGCTAGTTCCTATGCTAATGAGGTTTTGTTCATAAAGTCTCTCCCCATGCCAGTATCTTCACGAGTTTCACCTAACCTATCTTCAAGCAGGTTTAGTGTTTCTGTTTTAATATTTAGTTCTCCAAGCCACATTGATTTTAGCTTGGTTTGAGGTGAAAGAGATAAATCTAGCTTCAGCCTTTGACATAGTGACACCTAGTTTTTCCAGCACCATTTGTTAAAGAGGCTATTTTTCCTCCATTAAGATTATTTGGCTCTTTTGTCAAAGATGAGGTGGCTTAGTATATGTGGAGTTGTTTCTAGATATTATAGTCTGTTCCACTGATCATCGGGTCTGTTTCTTTGCCAGTACCATGCTGTTTTTATTACAGTGGCTTTGTAGTATAGTTGTAAAAAATGAAAGATCTAGGAATCAATCTAACAAAGGAGGTAAAAAATCTCTGCTCTGAAAACTATAGCATTCAGAAAGGGGAGATCAAAGAGGTTATCAGAAAATGGAAGGATTGTTTCTGGGTAGAAAGAAACAATATCATCAAAATGGCCATACTGGGCTGGTGGGTTAGCTCAGTGGTTCCAGCGCCTGCCTCGCAAGCGCAAGGTCCTGAGTTCAATCCCCAGTAACCACATACAATGCTGGGCGTGGAGACTCACGCCCACTAACAAATCAATACCACATACCACAGTGCTGGGCGTGGTGGCTCACACCTGTCATCCCAGCACTCGGGAGGCACAGGCAGGAGGATTGCTGAGTTTGAAGCTTGCCTGGGCACCATAGTGAGCTCAGAGCCAGCCTGAACTACGAAGCGAGACCCTGTCTCGAAAAAAAAAAAAAATCCCACAAAATGGCCATACTACCAAAACTACTGTATAGATTCAGTGTAATCCCAATTGGAATCCCAACATGTATTTCACAGAGCTAAAGAAAATAATCCAAAAATGTATCTGGAACCATAAGAGACCTAAAATAGCAAAAGCATTCTACAGAACAAGATCATGACAGGGGGATCATAGTCTCTCATCTTATTCCATTTTCAGCACTTTTTCCTCAGTACTGGAGATTGAATGCAGTGTCACTCCACTGATCCACACCACTCTCCTCATTCATTCATTCTTTATTGAGATACACTTTTGTTAAAGTGACCCTTGGCCTTGAAATTGTCAGCCTCCAGCTTTAGGCTCCTGAGGCTTTCAGCTTCTTGCTTTAGTGGTTTGTCTTGGCTTTTTTAGACAAGGTCTCTATTAGTGCAAGTTTGCCTTTCACTTGAGATCTTCCTGCCTCAGCCTCCATGCCTGTCTCAGCTTTTCTTCATATACACACCTTCACATTTTTGTTGTTACTGAATATGCTGGAGAGCAGTTTAAACTTCTTTGTAAACACACCATTCTTTAATCAGAAACTGCTTCTCTAATCTCTCTGAAAAATTCTTGCTTCAGCCCATTGCTGTAGCTAACTGTACCTTTAGATAATAAATTGACATCTTTCTACCACTTTCTCCCCCTGCCGTGTGCCAACCTAGACTAAGACCAGCTTCGGCAAGGAGAAACAAAGTGAACTCTATTTGGGGTAAATTAGGGTGACAGTCAGGGAAAACACAGATTCAAATAATCTTGAAAATATCTCCGAGTTTTTACAAAGTGGCTGTATTTGTAGCCTTGAAGTGCCAGCTTCAAAGTGGGTTGGAGACCGTGTCTCTGGTTAGGAGTTAGGACTGGTGGTGGAAGGGGGACAGAGTCAGTCCCGGCCCCTGGGCAGTGGGGGTGGGGCCGCTGGGAGGTGAGCGGAGGCTGACAGTGTTTCAGAGGTCAGCAGCTCCGGAGACGCGTCCCATCTCCTAGGGGACGTATTTAGGTTCATCTTTTCGAGGATGAGGTTTACTGCCAATGGACCACAGTTGACGGAGGCCAGAACGGCACCTCGGGATTTCCTAGGTTCCGCCTGGCCCCGCGCGACTCTGCACAAGGGCGCCCACAGGTCATTCATTCAGTGAACACTGTCCTGATTTCAGTTTCTCTTTTCTGCGACACATGTGAACGGAATTGTCTCCTTTCCCAGTATTTCTCACGGGCTGCGACCGGCTGCACATAAGAGGCATCCAGAACAGAGGAATCGTATTCCGCTGTCCCGCAGCTTCCAGCGAGGAAGATCACCCCAGGTCCTTGACGTGTCACAGTGTCCTGTATCTGCCTCAATATTCCACGAGGGAAAGAATGGAGGAAGCCCTGCGCGTGGCCCTCGGCAGCCACAGAGGCTTCGCATCTCCCCAGGTCCTGCTCGCGTGATCCCTCCCGCTCTCAGGGCGGCCTCAGGCGCTCAGCCCTCAGCCGATTCTTCTGTCTCTGCTCACATCTGCTCGGTACAAGGTGCGGACCCTTTTTAGTCACCATGATTTGGATCTGGTGATGAAGTCACGAATCAAGAGTAATATTTACTGTGACACATTATTTATACCATCATCTGTATCTTTTTTTTTTTTCTTTTGCTTTTTGAGACAGGGTCTTGCGTTGTAGTTCAGGCTGGCCCTGAGCTCACTACATAGCCCAGGCAAGCCGCAAACTCAGCAATCCTGTCTCCACCTCCCAAGTGCTGGGATTACAAGCGTGAGCCACCACGTCCAGCATTGCGGTATGCGGTGTTGATTGTTGGTGCGCGTGTCTCCACGCCCAGCATTATATGTGGTTACCGGGGATCGAACTCAGGTCCTTGCGCTTGCGAGGCAGGCGCCGGAACCACTGAGCTAACCCTCTGGCCCCATCATCTGTATCTTTAACCTAATTAGAATGTTTGCGTTTACTGAATTATTTCATGAATAATAATTTTCATTTAGAAATAGACCTAATATTCAAACTATCCATATTTTAAAAAATATTGTACATACCTGTAATAAATTATCTGCATGTCTGAAAGACATAAATCTGAAAAAAGGATATGCTATTTTCAATGTTTTTTCATCAACATTGATGTATATTTTATATTGGCATGTCTTTACTTTTGATTTAGCAAACTGCTGTTTGAACAATCCAAATGTTACAGGATTTATTGATCAGTGGTAGTAGCTTCATAGTGGTAGGATTGAAACAGAAATCCTACAGGAAGTAGGACTGCTAGCCACCAGCTGGGAGGCCAAGTAACAGCGTTAGGGAAACTAACAGCGTTTTTGCTCAGGGAGAACTGGGGAAATCCTCCGTAGTTGGAAACGGTGAGGTGCTCATGGCCGCTGCTTCTGGACCGGCCTTGCCCAGGCAGCAGTGGGTGAGTGGCCCTGGTACAGGGGCCCACGGTTCCCGATGCAGAGCAGGAGCTGGCGGGACGCCGCTATGGGGACAGCAGAGTGTGTGAACCTGCGTCCCCAGCAGCCCTGGCCGCCTCTCGGGAGCAAGGACAGGCCCAGCCGACCTCGGGGAGCCCGGTGCAGATTACAGAGAGGAAGAGAATTCTCTCTCGTCCGTTAATACCCATCCTCCCTCTCTCTGTGTCTCTTCATCTGGCTTAGCCCGTAACTTTTTCAAAATTTTTCTTTTTCTTTCCTCTCCTTTTCATTTCTTTCCCTTTAACTTTTTCTCCAGTGAGTCATAGAATCCTCTCCCATCCCCATCTCTCACCACCAATTTTGTATCATTTTCCCTGTTATCCCCTTCCAAATATATAGTATACCCTCACCATCATAGGCACCCTGCGCCTCCTTTTTCCTCCTCCTCATACCAGAGAGTAGGGAACTTAAGAAAGAGGAAGAAGAGGAAAGAACTAAAAGCTTCTTTTATGATTTCCTGTGCTCACCAAATTGTTACTATTGTGTATTTGTTCTTTCGTGGGTTTGGGATTTAACAGGAGTCTCGCTCTCTCCCAACTATCTAGTTTCTTCACCTCAAAGCAGAGAGAAGATGATTAACACACTTCTGTATTTTTCCAAACACAAACTCCTCCCCCAAGTTTTTACACCCCGCATGCGTAGCTCCCTTACTGTCTTCCTCAGCTCTCCCCATCGCGAGCCTTCGGCTCCTCCACATCAAAGCTAGCATGTCGCCCCTCCCCCATCAGCGTTCCTCGATCACAAAGTCACACCGCTTTCTCCTATATCTTGTCCTTGCCCCACTAAATATCCTCTAAGAACTCACTCCAATACAAACCCTCCAACTCAACTAAAAGAAGTCCAGTAGAGTCAGACCCCGCAGCAACCTGTTCTTCTCCTCGCCCACTGTCCCCGCGGCCTCCTCTCCTGGAGAGTCAGACGCTCCTCAGCAGCACCTCCCCCTCTCCTCACCCCGCCTCGCCTACCTCACTGCAGAACAACTGCGAGTAATAAGCTGTCATAGTGAGACAGCGGACGGAGGAAAACAGTGACTGCAAGGACTGTCATACATAAATGGTAGCAAATTCTGTGGGCGCTGATGTAACCAGCAGTAATTATTTTTGCAAAGCACAGAGTCAGAATTGCTTAAAGTAAATAACAGAAGGAATAAATACTAGCATTGGACATAAAAGGCTAAAAATTGGGGAGGCAACTAAAAGTCTCTGTATCAGCCAGAAACCCTCCTAACGTCTCTTCCCCAACCTAGAGTAAGCCCCCCAAAAAGGTACCATATATAATTTTTTTTTTTAGACAGGGTCTCAATTTGTAGTTCAGGCTGGCCCTAAGCTACAAATGTAGCTATGTAGCTACAAATGTACTATGTAGCCCAGGCAAGCCTTGAACTCAGCAATCCTCCTGTCTCTGCCTCCCGAGTGCTGGGATTACAGGCGTGAGCCATCACGCCCGGCACTGTGGTATGTGGTGTTGATGGCTGGTGGGCGTGAGTCACCACGCCCAGCATTGTATGTGGTTACCGGGGATCGAACTCGGGACCTTGCGCATGTGAGGCAGGCGCTGGAACCACCGAGCTAACCCTCCGGCCCCCATATATAATTTTTAAAAGATATATATGTGTATATACATATTATATACATGCACATGTATGTCTATGTATATAGGTATGGAGAGATAGGTAGGAGAGTGGAGAAGCAAGAAATAGGAGATATCTGAACCCCCACTCCACCAACGCTCCCAAGGCCGAGCCGGTACCTATCAAGACTTACCAAGAGGAAATGAGAAAAGGCTCACATCAGTGCAATTAGCAGTGAAAAGGTGAAATTACAATGGACACTGGAAATCCAGAAGATAGGTAGTAATTACTCTGAAAAATTATATTTCAACAAATGAACAAATTTTGAAGAAATAGGAAGGTTCCTAGTAACATACAAACCACTAAAACTAGCCCAAGAAGACATAAATATACTTAACAATCAAATAAACAAGCAATGAAATTGACACAGTAATAAATAATCTACCAACTAAGAAAAGCCCAGGACCTTATTCACTGCTAAATTCTACAAAACTCTTCAGGGCATCACCAGTACTCCTCCAGCTCAAGCTCTTCAGAGACTGAAAGGACAGAATGCTCCCAACTCATTCATGGAAACCAGTATCTCTGTGATTCCAAAATCAGGTAAAGGGCCGGAGATTTAGCTCAGTGGTTCCGGTGCCTGGTTCTACCCCGGGTAACCACGTACAGCAATACCATCCGTGGTAACTCATGCCCACCAGCAATCAGTATCACACACAACAATGCTCACGCCTGTAATCTCAGCATTTGGGAGGCAGACACAGGAGGATTGCTGAGTTTAAGGCTTGCCTGGGCTACATAGTAAGCTCAGGGCCAGCCTGAACTACAAAGTAAGGCCCTGTCTCAAAAAAACAAAACAAAAAAACCAAGAAAACAAACAAAACCAGGTAAAGACCCAACTAAAAAAAGGAAAATCAAATTATCATAATTTGAAAATGACATATATTTTACGTAGAACATCAAAAGAAATCCTTGGGGATTTAGCTCAGTGGTTCTAGTGCCTGCCTTGCCAAGTGCAAGGTCCTGTGTGCTATCCCCGGTACTAAAAGGAAAAGGAAAAGAAAAAAGAAATTCACCTAAAAACTCCTAGAATTAATTTTAAACTTTCAGGAATTTAGCAGAATTCAAGATCCACACACAAAAATCATTAGCATTTGTGTACACCAATAATGAATAGGATGAGAAGGAAATTAGGAACAGAGTACATTCACAGGGCTTCAAGAAACATGAAATACCTAAGAATCAACCTAATCAAAGTGAAATACCTCAACAAAGAAAACTACCGGACACTGAAAAAGGAAATTGAAGAAGACATCAGAAAATGGAAAGATGTCGCCCAACCCTGGATAGGCAGGATCAATATTGTCAAAGTGGCCATACTCTCCAAACTATTATATAGATTCAATAGAGTCCCAATCAGAAAACCAACAGATGTACAAGTACCTCGCAGATTTAGAAAAAACAATCCTGAAACTCATGTAACCAGAAGAGACCCAAAAAAGCAAAAGCAGTTTTGGGCAAAAAGAATAAAGCACTGATTTATGCTATATTACAAAGCAATAGTTTTTTTTTTTTTTTTTTTGAGACAGATCTCGCTTTGGAGTTCAGGCTGGCCCTGAGCTCACTATGTAGCCCAGGCAAGCCTCAAACTCAGCAATCCTCCTGCCTCTGCCTCCTGAGTGCTGGGATGACAGGCGTGAGCCACCACGCCCGGCACTGTGGTATGTGGTGTTGATTGCTTTTGGCTGTGAGTCACCACGCCCAGCATTGTATGTGGTTACTGGGATCGAACTCAGGACCTTGCCCTTGCAAGCAGGTGCTGGAACCACTGAGCTAAATCTCCTGCTGCAATAGTGATTTTTTTAAAAGATATGGAAAAACCCCAGGTAGGTAGACCAATAGAACAGAACTGAGGACAAACAGACTTCTCCAGACACATTCAGTTGTTGGTCTTCAACAAAAGGGCCAAAAGGAAATGTTGGAGGAAAGACAGCTCTTCAACAAATGGTGCTGGGAAAACTAGTTATTTGTCTGCAGGACATGAAACTGTACCCTTACATCCTTACAATACACTAAATTAAAATGAATCCAAACCCTAAACATTAAAGCAGCAACATTGAACCTGCTGGAAGATAAAATTGGTAAAACACTTGAAGACATGGGTCTAGGAAAGGATTTTGAAAACAGAACTTCATCTGCGTAAGAAATAGCAAGAATCATCTAGTGGAATTATATCAGACTAAAAAGCTGTACACAAAAAGAATCAGAGTGGAGTCAGAGTGGAAAAATTTGCCAGCTACTCCTCAGAGGACTAATACTTAGAATATGCAAAGAACTTAAAAATTGTAAAACATCTGAAATTAAAGACCCAGTCAAGAAATTTGCAGGAGAAATGAACACTTAAGAGAGGAAGAAATACAAATGGCCAACAAGTATGTGAAAAAAAATGTTGAACATCTCTGGCTATTAAAGAAATGCAAATTAAAAGAACAGTAAGATTCCATCTTTCTCCAGAAAAAAAGATGGCTGGCAGTCATTAAGAAACAATAACAAATGTGGGCAAGACTGTCGTAAGAAGGGACCATCTTCACTGTTGGTGGATTTTGGTGGAGAGCCATAAAAGACTGAACATACAGGACATCTAACACTTCCCTTGTGTCTTGGAGAGGCGGTCCAATTGGTAAATAGAACTGTGTACTATAATGTAAGCTATATTTTTGGGCATCACTCCCAATTTACATTGAGACCATACAGTATTACAATTTAAAAATGAATTGTTTCTTAGGATATTCCAATCCAACGGTTTCCAATTATTAAGGAAACAGCCAAGTGGCAAATCTGGAAGAATGAGGGCATTTTCCGTGAAGACTCCAGGGACTGTGGCAAGGGAAACTTCATGTAAGAACTGCTCCCAGGGTACCGGCCCGAGACAATCCATAACCACCTGAGCTTTGGGGAGTTCTCCTAAGAACCTGATGATGTTTCTGACCCTTAGATGGATACCCTCTTTTCATTTTTTTTCCCACAGTCTATCCTATTGTTAGGTTAGACATTCCAGAAGGCAGACCCTGTCTACTGCATCCTCCCAGGTTAGATATTATTTCTCCTCCTAGAAGACATGTATAAACAGTGTTTTGAGAATATTTCTAGCAATGGTCAGACGGGGTAGGGGGTCGAGATGTGTTTGGTTGGAGAGAACCTGGAGGCTCCAAAATAAAATCCATATATTTGACATAAAAAAAACAACTAAACAAGAAAACACTCCATCGATGATCTTTTTTTGGGGCGAGGGGAATATGCAGTGACAGACTGGGTGCGATAGGTGTTTCCTAGGACTAACCAACATTCTGAGGTTCTCCTTTTAGACCTTGATCTAAATAGACCCTACAGTGCTGTTGGCAAAGAGAACATGGTCCTTGAATTTGTGATCCCAAGTAATGAATGAAATCAGAAAAGTCTGAGCCCAACAGGAAAGAACAGAAGAAAATGAATAGGGGTTATATTTAAATGTGGACATTAAAAAAAAAAGGTCTGCCAGGTGTGGTGGCTCACGCCTGTCATCCCAGCACTCGGGAGGCAGAGACAGGAGGATTGCTATGAGTTCGAGAATTGCCTGGGCTACACAGTGAGCTCAGGACCAGCCTAAACTACAAAGCAAGACCCTGTCTCAAAAAAAAAAAAAAAAAAAAGGTCACACACACCTACAACATAAACCTACTTGAATCATAGATTTTTCTTGGGCCTGGCAGGATCTTTCTATGCTTTCCGCTTTCCTCACACTATGAATAACTCATTTGAACTACAGCAAAAAACCTAAACCTATGAAATTTTTTTTAATTGAAGAACAAAGGCAAAGATTTAAGTTAGGCCAAGAGGGCATGAACCACATTGAAGAAAAAAAATCATAAATTGCACAAAAAAATTGAGTTTTTGTTCAAAACACAATGTGAATAAGATGAAGGGGCAAGCAGAGTTTGTCAAAAAAATTCAAAATACATAACTAAAACATGAGGAACTCTAGTACGTACGGAAAGAACCCTTAAATCATAAGGCAGACTGTGATTAATTGATGGGCAAAAGATCTGAGCAGCCACAGGAGAACAGGTCAGTGACAGCACATAACTACAGTAAAAGATGCTCAGCATCATTTAGTCATGAGGGACATGCAAATTAAAACCATGAGGATTGCAGAAATTAAAAACGCCGACAAGGTCAACTATTGGCAAAATGCAGATTGACTTTCTCATAAACGATACATAGCGTTTTGTACAACACTGGCCGTATCCTACAAATATATACACAGCAGTTCCACTTGCAGGTATTTGCCCCAGTGACATTTGTTTCTTCCAAGATTTGTGCACAAACATTCATAGCATCTCTGTTCACTGGGAGCCAAATACTGGAAAGGACTAAAATGCCAACCATTTACGAAATGGATAAATGGCGGTATGTGCCTAGCACAGGAGGCCACTTAGCAATAACAAGAGGGAATACTTATTGACAGAACAGAACAGGATAAATACTCAAGCACTCTGCTAAGGGAAACGGGCCCGAAACGGAGGACCGCTGCCACGGGACGCCAGTGGCCGGAGACTCTGGATAAACGGCTCTAACAAGCAGAGAGGTCCCTGCGCGGCACCGCGGGGCCTGGTGCGGAGACCCGCCGACTGCCGGGCTCTGCTAAGGCTCATCGCGGTTCTGCTGCTGCAGTTTAGGAAGGAACGTGAAGCCCGGCCCCCGCTCTGGGGACACCGCTCCGCCCGCAGGGTTCGGTCGTGGGGCCGCGGCGTCTCCCCGCGCGCAGCCGCGTCCCGGGGCTCGCGCGGCGCCGCCGGCGGGGAACCTTCCTCAGCCGGGCTGCGGACCGGCCAAGTGCACCCCGGTGCCAACCCCTCGAGCCGCTGGGGTCCTCAGTTTCCCTTTTCTTTGCCGTTTCGTTCCCGAGGGGCGGCACGCGAGCCGTCCCGTCCGACTCCGCGAGGCTCTGGCTCTTCCCCAGGCCCCGGGGCTGCACCGCGCGCTGCTCCGGGGGCGGAGGCCACGCGCCAGCTGTGCTGCTCGCGCGGGCGCCTGGCGGTGCTGGAGCGCGGCGGGGCCGGCGTCCGGGTCCAGCGGCTGCCGGCGCGGAGCGACGGCGCGGGGAGGCCCCCGTGAGTGCGGCGAGCGGGCGGGAGGAGGCGGCGGGGACGCGCGGGGTCCGGCGCACCGCGAGGGGCCGCTCTCCTCGGGCTGGGCGGGGGCGGGACGGCGGCGCAGGTCGGTCCCGGCTCGGTCCCTCACCTGCCGGGACCCGGGCACCTCGTTCCGCGCCGGCCGGTTTCCCGGGCACCCGCAGTCTGTGGGAGCCGCGACCCGGAGGCAGGGCCCGGGGGTCCCCGGTTCGAGGCCACCTGGGCGAGCTGTGTGATCCTGCCTTGAAGTAAAACTTGAGAGAGGCCGGGGATGTTGGGGGGGTCAGAGCGCGCCGGCGCCTACCAGAATAAAAACGGGGGGGGGGGGGGTGGGGCGCCCCGAATATGCTTCTAGGAAGCAGGGTGGGCGGTTGTCCTTCTCACCGATACTTACTTTGCCCTTCGTTGCTTTTCTTCCAAACTTCAGACCCCACTGGATTGGCCAGGAAGGTTGGGCCTTTACACATGAGGAAAGTAAGTCCAGCTTAATCTTCAGGATGTTGCCTATCTGTGAAGAAAACGGTTGCCTGTGCTGTGTGCAGTGAATTTGAGTAAATTGGAGCATGCTTTTAATTTTCTGCTGTTTTTTTCGATTCCTTCTCTTGGCAGACTGCTTGCTCATATCTTTGACCTTTTTTGTTTGTTTTGAAACAGCATCTCACCTTGTAGTTCATGCTGGTCCTGAGCTCACTACATAGCCCAGGCAAGCCTCAAATTTAGCAGTCCTCCTGCCTCTGCCTCCCCAGTGCTGGGATTACAGGCGTGAGCCACCACGCAGGCCATCGTAGTATGTGGTACTGATTGTTGGTGGGTGTGAGTCACCACGCCAGTATTGTATGTAGTTACCGGGGATTGAACCAGGGACCACGCGTTTGCTAGGCAGGTGATGGAACCAGTGAGCTAAATCTCTGGCCCATCATATCTTTGACCTTTTAAAAATTGAGTTTTGATCTTTTCATGTATTTGAATAGTGGATAAGAATAGCTATTTGCTCATATGTATATTTTTTCTAACCCTGTCAATGTTATTGTTGAATATTCATAGTCTAAACTTTTTTATCATGGAAAGAGGATAATGGATTTTATGTTAAGTTAAAAAGCTATTCACACTCCAGGATGTTTTATTCTATTCCTATTAGTAGTAATTTTAGGGTTTAAGTTTTAAATTTTTGGGATTTTTTTCAATTTTTTTTTACTTAATGAAGGAGTCTAAATTTATTTGTTTTGCTAAATGGTTTCTTGAATTGACAGCCAGTTCTGCTACACAGGATCTATATGATATATAAATCATACATAGAGAAATGATAGTTTTTCAGTTTATTTAAGATGGTCAGCCAATTCAAGTCTTGAAAAATAAATTTTCCATTCTTTGTGATGAATGTTAATTTTTTTGTTTGTACTTTTTTTTTTACTGGTTTTAATGGCAAAAATGTATATTCTTGCCCTGTAGGAAAAGAGGGACATGCCAAAGTGTTTGTGCAGATAATGCATTATCTAGAATTATTTTGGAGATGCTATCTGAGTTCATTTTTGTTTGCAGATGCATTGAGACATAAATTATATAGATTTAATTTCTAATGGAAGTGGCACAGCCCTCAGTCAACCAGACTAACAAGTATGTACAGAGAAATGAAATAGTTTGTATGAACATAATATTTATTTCACCAAGCTTTGCAATTTCCTTTTAGTTTTTATATTAGTAATTTCTTATTAAGACATAAAAAGTGTGCATGAGTGTGTATTGTCAGACACATTGTGCAGCCTACACTGTCGTGGGTGGAAATGGCTTAGAGAGCCGTCCCTTTTCCTGCTGTCTAAAATGATGCTCCCAACCTCTGTGCCACACTGCCCCTTTAGTCTGTTTTACTTTTTGTGTCTACTTCAGGATTTGCCATCCAGTGTTTCCCCTGCAGTGAAAAGTGGCAGAGCCACAGTCTGTGTGCCACACGACTGTCTCTCCAGGACCTAGAGTGGTCTGCAGTGGTGCCCAGGACACAGCTGCCATGTGGGTTTGTTGAAAAGGCTTCAGTAGTATTTTGACTTCATAGCATCTATGAGATGCCATTAAATGAAAGTCGCAGAATTTGGGATTATGAAACATTTCCTTGATATTTTGTCAAACAGCAAAAAGATCTATAGTGAGCGTGTGGCCTACACCAAACCTTTGTAATTTCTTTTTTTTTTAAGCCAAGTGCTTGATTTTTGTTCTCAAATACTGCTAGATGAGATTTCCTACTCTCTCTTTAATTATGTGTGTGTGTGTGGGGGTTACTGGGGTTTGAACCCAGGACCTTGCTTTTGCAAGGCAGGCACAGTGGCACTGAGCTCAATCTCTGAGCCATTTTTTTTTCATACCAAGGATCGAACTCAGGACCCTGCCTTATAATGCTCATCACTCAGACTGTCTAGGTGTCGCAGTGCTTGTGTTAAGTAACCCTCCACACAGCAAACCACATGAGTAGTGACACTGGCAGCTCAGAAATGCTGGAGAAGCCGTGAAATGCTTTCTTTAGAGGAAAAGTTAGGGTTCATCAGGAGAAAACTGTGAATATGTATAGGGCTCAGCCACACTTGGAGGTGTCTGAGGGGGTCTTGGGCACATCGCCTGTGGATAAGGAGGAACTGCTGAATTCGCAGCCAGACTAACATTGCTTGGGGGCACCGAGACGCTGTTTTTATTGATCCCAATGGACTGTTTAAGACAGGATTCTGCACAGGCGTCCCCTGTACATTTTTTTCAATAAACAGCTTTTCTTTCTCTATAAGATTCAGTCTTCTTGTGAAACAGATCATCCAGTTTTTTCTCATTAGCGTTGTTGCTTAGAGGGAGTGACAGATTGAAAAGGAAAGAGTGGAGGACTCTGAAGGTCAGATTTTGCTTTCCTGAAAATTTGAATGAGGAAGGTTCCATGAGAGCATAGACATATTTCCGTAGTATTCTCTACCTCCCTAAACATTCTACTTCATGTTGCCACCAACAACAGCAGGGAATTTGGTTGACCCTTTATCCGAAGTTTTTGAGTCCCTCGAACATACCATTGAGTAAATGCTGCTTCTGTTAGGAAATGGTACATTCTCAAGCAAAGAGAAAAAGGGATAAATTATTTCATATATATGCACATATGTATATACATATGTATATATGTATATTTAAAAGGTTTTTCTGAGCCGTGTTTCTTAGAAGGGCCAATAAATTCTTTTGGTGTGTGATGCACACCCAGGAGACCACCTGGGAGCCTGGGATCCTGTTCCTTGAGCACTTTGCTACTACAGTCCTATGAGTTAATCAAAAGTGCCCTCTAGTGGCTACACAGAAGACAACGGCCTCCAAACACCCATTTTACTAAATTGGACAGGACGAAGGGACAGGCCTTGCTCCCTCCCCACTACACAGCAGTGAGACTCGACTCTAGCTCTGGGGTATGCTGTCTTTCATATTTTCATATTTCCCAAAACTCACACCTGCTCTGCAAGTTGGTGTCGTCATTTTTTCTTACAGATTGAGACTGTCAATTTCAGAGGGCCTTCTTCATGCCCTGCCTGTCCAGGATTGGCAGCAAAGGGAGGAAGAGGTCATGACAGCCCTGGACTGTTTCCTTACAGCGGGAAGTTCTCACTGGAGCGGGAGGGGATGCGGTTAACACTCGGAGACCCCAAGGAGGCAGGAGGGGCCTTGGTCTCTGAGGCCAGCCAGTTCCAGAGGTGGGCTACTTCCTCTCCCTGGGTAGAGAAGGGGTAAGACTGTTCCTTATAGCAGGTTTACAGAGCAACAGTGGGAGGGAGTGGAGTTTATCAACCGTGTGAACCGAGGGAGGGAGGGAGGGAGGGGAGGCCCCACTGACCGGAAGCCGGGCTGGGTTGCTACTGAGGAACCTGGGAGAGGAACATTAGAAGCCTGCTGAAGGTTTCACACGTGTGTCACATCTGAGAGGGTCAGAAGAAGTAGCACAACTATGGACAAAATCTAGAAGGTTAAAGACTGGGTTCCACTTCTGACCATGCCGTGATCAGCAGGTAATGGAACAGTGAGCCTTTGGCTGGGCATTTATATATTACTTTTTATTTTATTTTTTTGAGACAGGGTCTCACTTTGTAGTTCAGGCTGGCTCTGAGCTCACTATGTAGCCCAGGCAAGCATCGAACTCAGCAATCCTCCTGCCTCTGCCTCCTGAGTGCTGTATATATTACTTTTTAATCTTTTTATTATTTTCATAATAGCTTTATTGAAGATAATTCACAGTAGTGAAGATCCGTGATGCTGAACCTTTAGCGCTTTTAGTGATACAAGCAGCCCCCTGTGGCACACATGCCAGAGGGTCACCAACGCTGGTAGAGATGTAGTAGTTTTCCTAGGGTCAGTGGCACTAAAATGTCTGTTTTGACCATGTGCAGGTGTGTTGCTGAGGATTGAATCCAGGGCCTTCACATTGAGTTAATCTCTTTTTGTGTATTTTGAGACATGATTTCACTAAGTTGCTCAGGCTGAGCTCAACCTCACTAAGTAGCCCAGGCGGGTCTCAGATTTGCGATCTTCCTGCCTCTGCCTTCTGAGTGTTGGGAATTCAGGCATGTGCCACTAAGTCTCAAAGTAGGAAAAGAAAGCATAGCCAGTATGTATTTATAGTACTGATCATATTGATTTTATCATTTGTTTACTAGTTCTCTTCAAGCATTCCTGTGATTTCAAGTTACAACCATTATTTTCTTTTCCAGATATGGCTTTGCTTGTTCACTTCTTATGTGCTGTTAATAGCAAGTGTGTTATGTTATAAGCTCCCAGTATAATTATGCAATATTCTTTACAATTGCTCTGCACATCAGTTAGGGAGAACATGGAAGGATTTCTTCTAAATTTTATATTATCTGGGGGATTGACTTTCCCAGAGGAAACATAACCTTCACCAAGATCTGGGAACCGCGAGTCCTGTGTTTCCAGCTGCTTTGTTCTGAAGTGGCCACTACTCGGAAAAGACAGAAGAGAGCGGTGGCTGGTGGTTCATATGCACTCTTCTTATCAAGTCTTACTAGATTTTCTTTTGTGATACCAGGGAGTGAACTCGTGACTCTGTGCTTGCAAGGAAGGTGGCAGCACCACTGAGCTAAATCCCCAACCCCCCTACTAGATTTTCTTCAGTGTTCCAGTTGCTGTAAGCTCTTAGGGTGATTCTGTAAGATCTTTAAGACGTAATTTCCACCAGTTAGGACTGTTCACTGGGGAGCAGGTCTGCAAAGACCTGACACTGCAAAATCCATTCTAGAAGTTGGAAGCCAAAATACAATTCGCTGTTTACCATTGTAAAGGAGGACTTCTAACCCTCAGGGCAAGGATCTGGGATGCTAAGGAACTTGGCTGAAGTTGTAAGCTTACCAGAATCATGTGTCCACTCGGGAAATGGGTGCCTGCTTCCTGTTAAGCATTAGATTAAAAAATGCTGAGAGTTTAGATAAGAGACAAAAAACAAAAAGCAAAAACCTAAGCAGTAAAAACAGGTAAACCACAGAATAAAGGAGTGTTGTTGTTGTTTTGAGACAGTCTTGCTTTGTAGTCCACGCTGCCCCTAAACTGAGTATGTAGCCCAGGCTGGCCTCAAATTTGTATCAATCCTCCTGCTTCAGCCTCCTGAGAGTTGGAATTACCGGCGTGTATCACTATGCTGGCGTTGGTTTTTTAAATTAACACATAATTATAGGTATGTGTAGGGTACAGTATAATTTGTTGCATATATACAATGTATAATGATAAAAGCAGGATAATTAACATTTTCCTTTCATTAAACATCTGTTAA
>PVIC010012808.1:0-38989 GCA_004025085.1 Thryonomys swinderianus | reverse complement strand
TTACTACACCAAATTCCCTTTGGATATTTCCTATTTTAAAAAACTATCATACATTCTAGAATAACCAATTGGCTGGGCTGTTATAGAGATGGAGAAATCCCCAGATCTCTCTGGAGGGAACCTATGTTACAATTTCAGTCTACATCAGAAACCCCGAGGAACTGGACAGCCAGTAGTGTAAGTTCCCACTTGACTCCATGGTAGGAAAAGAAGACTATATTTCAGGTTTCTTTCGTTGTTTTTTTCAGAGTGGGAGGATTGGAGTCAGGGTCCTGTACAACAAAGTTCTGTCTCTGAGCACCACCCCAAGCTCTGTGTTCTAGTTTTAAAATAATCACTGGGTGGGGATATTCTTTTTTATTCTCTCTTTTGTTCTATTTGGTGGATTTCATGAGCTTCACCTATGTTAGGGTATTAGACAGGGCCACCTGTTTGACCCAGCCTGAGGAATCAGGTGCTAAATCTCATCAAGAAACTCCCCATATAATACTTTGCTAAAGATGTGGCTGAGCCATAAATTAACTACAAACTCTCTTCCTCCTAGAAGTAGGCTTTCAAATCTAATAAAAGAAAAACAAAAACAAATGTAGAGCCAGGGATTTAGCTCAGTGGTTCCTGCATCTGCCTTGCAAGTGCAAGGTTCTGAGTTTGATCCCCTCTAACCACATACCACTGTGTGAGGTGTGGTGACTCACACCCACCAGCAATCAGTACCACATACCACAGTGCCAGGCATGGTGGCTCACGCCTGTAATCCCAGCACTCGGGAGGCAGAGGCAGGAAAAGCTCAGTGTCAGCTGAACTACAAGGTAGACCCTGTCTTAAAAAAAATGTTGTAAGCTTTCAAGTAACTCTTACTAATTTATGCAGTACTGGGTTTCAAACTTGGGGCCTTTTTTACATTACTGAGGTTGAATCCATAGTCTTTGCACTGAGCTACAATGGCAGCCCTTTTTATTCATTATTTTTAGACAGCTCTGCCTAAGTTACTAGGTTGCCCAGGCTGGCTCAAACTTGTCATCCTCCTGCCGCGTGCATGCTAGGCAAGGCTCTGACACTGAGCTACGCCTGCTGGTCCTTCAAGCAATGTTCGCAAATAGAAGAAAATGGACAGAAAATGTAACACATTCTCTTAACTGTTTCAGATATCTTAAACCTAAAGGACATGTTAAACAGCATAGTGATCACAAAATTTATTACAGATAGCCTAACCGGCAGCCCAGTATCCATCCATACTGCAGTGGATTCGTCTCTTCATCCTTGGGTTACACACTCTCTCACCTGGGGCACAGACTCATCCTTACAGCCCCTTCTCACAGAGGTGCTATCAACAGAGAGGGGACATTCATGCCTGGGACAAGGGTACAGAAAGTCTTCCAGGACGATTCATCCTGAGTGATATTTATTGGGCTGGATTTCTGCGGGGATCATTAGACTTTGCAAGTCTTTTTGTCGTTATAGTCAAATCTTCCATAGTTTTGTGTTGCCTGGGTAGGGCTGATGAGATTTTGCATCTCCTACCACTTACCAAGATTGCAATGAATCTTTTAGCTGCTTAGTTTGCAATGATGAAAATGCTGCGGACCAAAATTTGAATATAGCATGCACTGGCTTGGAGCAGGGAGGTCCTGGGTTACTCTTTTACCTTCACATGTGTTTCACGTGCTTGCTCTTCTACTAGCAAGGACGGAATGAGAAACAGAGAGAGTTCACCTCATGGGTTCTGTGCTCCCACGTGTGGGTCATCATGTTGCTGATGACTAAATTCTGATCCCCTCTGTTAACCTCTCTACTAATCCAGACTGGTGCTGTTGTCAGTGGAGGTAAATAGGATGAGATTGGTCATGGTAAGTACTCTAGACTTGGAATCTTGGGAAAGATGGGTGGACAGTTTAAGGTCCAGAGTAATTACTGGAGATGAGAACAGGCCTTGGGCATTGGATTAGGAAGGTGGTGTATCAGCCTGAAGCAGGAGTGAGAGTTTCTGGAAGGTAGAAAGAAGGGGTACGGATGCAGCAGGACCACAGGAGCCCCAAAGGGGCTAGCTTGAGGCTCTTGGCAGTGAGTACTTTTTATTTGGATCCTTGAGAGACACTTGTGTTTCGATTCAGCCTTAAACCAGGTTCAACTTCCACCATCAGGGAAAGTAAGCACTTAAAAGCTCTCCACTTTAGGTGGGCTTCTAGCTATTGAGTGATGGACAGCTGGACCCAGGATAGGATTTGTGTATCCAAGTTGTGTGTGTGTGTCTGCATGCGCGTGTGCGTGCAAGGACTTACACTGGTGATTACTGAGAGCTGGGTAAATTTTCACTGACTACCTTCTGTATATACCTCAAGGCCTTGCTTTTACATTGCTTCTTCTAAAGTCTTTCCACAATGGACTTTAACAAATTTCTTGCAGAGTATCTAAAAGGAAACATATTTCAGAAGACAGACCACTTTGGAGAAAATGTCACCAGACCTTTGGAGCTACATCTTGGCCAAATCCTAAAATCTGATCAGGCTCTTTGGGGGTGTGCTAGTTAACCATAATTGTCAATTTGACTGGATTAAGAGACTTCTGAGTAGGTGACTGGATCATAGGGATGCTGTTTTAGTAGATGGCATTGATGTTCATAGCTGAGTGTGTTAGGAAGAGGGACCCAGCTGGAGGTGAGTTGCTGGGCATGACTTTGGATGGTATATCTTTCACTGGCACCCTTTTCCAGAGCTCAGGCCTGCCTGCCATTTGCTCATCACCCTTTGGGTACTGTTCTTGCTCTGCTCTGATTGGATTCTGTGCTATGGAGGGGGAGGGGTGCCATGGGCTCTGTAGTCAGAAGTAAGTGGCTCTTCCTTTTCTCGGTATTCCTCATCAGAGGGCCTCCTGCATGATGTCCTCCAGAAGATGGCTCTCCTTGCATTCATGATGAAAGCCTTCTTTCTGACGCTGTCTAGTGAAAGAAGGGCAAGTGCCCCGTGATTTGAACCAGAAAAGAAAGGTTGCAAGTTCCACATAACAAGAACTGAGACTGATTCCTCGATGACTTGAAGAAAGCTGAGAGAGCCTGGAGCCAACCAGCCCTGCCTCCAGGGAACCATCCCCACTCTAAGCATTGGCCTGACATCATGCCTGAAGGCTTAGACAAGAGCTTCAGTGCTCGTCTGTGTAAGAGTTCACCTCAAACCCCACCCAACTGAGCTGTCATCTCAGACTGCAGCTTAGCCACTGGAGAATGAGATGGGTGGGTGGAAAGATGGGGTGGTATGGACTCAGCCCCACTTCCTCAACATATAAATGCTCCGATCCCAGCAGTAGCTAGTAGTTATTGTGCAGCTACTGTGCATCGTGCTGCCAGCATGATCTCATTTAATCTCACCACAACCAACTCCAGAAGATCAATGCTGTTATTTCCACCTGTTTAATAAAAAGTAAGGAAACTACACAGATGTATTACCTTTACAGAGACTATATCTGTATCCTTGTTTACCAGAATGGGGTACATTCCACATTTGTTAGATTCAGGTCCTATTTTTCATATAGCAAACATAATGTATATAATGCAAATGGATACTATTAAAATATGGCTGCAGCCCTGATGGGACAAGCATGCCTATCTGCAGTCTTGCCTTCCAATTATTTATCCCAAACAGGATTGTTCCCAACACATGTTGTTTGGGTTTGATTTGTTTGTTTCTTTACTGGTGGCAGTGAGACTGGAATTCAGAGGTTTCACACTGAGCTATATCCTGGACCTGTCTGTCTGTCTGTCTGTCTGTCTATCTATCTCCTTAAATCCTTCCATGAATCTAATAGGGAAAGAATGTAGCCAAACTCATTCCTTAAAGCTAGCTGGCATAATCCCAATACCAAAACTGGACAAGAATTCAACAATAAAAGAGAACTGTAGTCCTATTTCCTTAATAAAAACAGATGCAAAAATCCTCAACAAGATCACTTGCAAAGAGAATACAACAGACCATTAAAAAAGAGTGTATGGGCCACAGAGTTAACTCAGTGGTTCCACACCTGTCTAGCAAGCACAAGGTTCCAGGTTCGATCCCAGGTAACCACATACCATGATGCTGGGCATGGTGACTCATGCCTACCAGCAGTCCGTACCACATACCACAGTGCCAGGCATGGTGGCTCACACCTGTCATCCCAGCACTTGGGTGGCAGAGGCAGAGGCAGTAGGATTGCTGAATTCAAGGCTTGCCTGGGCTACATAGTGAGCTTAGGGCCAGCCTGAACTACAAGGTGAGATCTTGTCTCAAAAGGGGGGAAAAAAAAAATATATATATATATATATGTGTGTGTGTGTGTGTATGTGTGTATAGTGAAAAATTTGTGACAATGAAAGACTTATTACCATTAATCTGCCTCTAAATATCTACTCCCATTCCCTCTGAACACACTTATTCTGTTGTTTTTGCCACTTTTTGAAATAGTTCTGAAAGTCTTCATTCATGAGCGTCTTCAGTTGTGCTGTTGTAGCTGCCTCAGTGTCTTGAATCCATTCAAAATATTTACCTTTCATGGCCATTTTTATTTCACAGACAAACCAGAGAATACACTATTTCACAAGACTGCGTTTCTATTGTATAGCATGTAGCTTGGCATTCACCATATTTTTGATCACATAATAAAGACACTCATGACAGAGGACTCTAAGAACCACTTGGGAAAGTGGCAAGCATGATGAGATAAATGTATTCAAAGCCAGAAGGAATATTTTGAGGGGGATTAGAGGCAATATGTCTGTGACTGTTATAAAATTTTTACTTTAAACATTTACATATGTTTATCATATCTCAAATATATATATATACTTATGCATAGACAAGCAAGTGGAGAGAGTACCTCCAGATATATCTGGATAATTATGGGTTATTATATTATCATCAGTCTTACTAGTCTGTGCCATATGAATGGAATCATGTTAACACAATCAAAAGGCCTGTTTTGCTGGGTGTGGTGGCTCCTAGCACTCAGGAGGCAGAGGCAGGAGGACTGCTGAGAGTTCGAGGCTTGCCTGGGCTACTTAGTGAGCTCAGGGCCAACCTGAACTACAAAAAAAAAAAAAAGGCCTGTTTTGACCCAAGCACCATTCATCAGGATTCCTGCCTCTTCACGATAACCTCCTGCTGGGGGCTGTGATAGTACATCCTGTAAGCTTTCTGGTTTCGGTGGTTCCTAAACCGATCTGTGAGCTTGAATTACCTCTCAGGGTCCCCTCCAGGTCCAGTCCTTCCTTGTCAGTGTCTGCCACTGGCGCAGCTACTTGGGGACCCAGTGTCTTCACCAACACTGGCCATCCTGCCACAGCCAATGTTGGTGATTCTGGTTTTGTGCAGCGGTGAGGCCAGTGCCCTCCCCAATCATCTACCATACCTCCCACGGCTCTCAGAAACGCCTGTCAGCACCTGGCTCCTTGTCTCTCATTACAGTGGCTCATATCTTGCTCAGAAAGGATTTGTTCTAGCACTAAATCTTGCACCAAAAAGCTTCTAACATTGCCATTATACTAACAACACTTTATTCTTAGAGAAAGATTGTGATTTTACATATTTTTATATCCACATTTAAATTTTTTTCTCTAGAAACTTTAATTCCAAAAGTGGTTCGAATATAAACTTGCAGGAAGTAAACGAGAGAAAGTAACCTCTGGGTGCTTTTTATTCTACAATCAGGTAAGTGTTGAAAGCTTTGCTCTGCAGTGTCTTCATCTCCTCCAGCACCTTTTCTCCCACCTTCTCTACTGGTTGTGTTTGGTCTTTCACTTCTCTGGATATTTAAAAATAAAAGACAAAAAACAAAAACACAACAAAGACATGCACTCAATAAAATATGAAACACCCAACATTGCTAGTGAAGTCTGAGTTTTGTAATTATATTTAGCAAGGATTTACTAACTTGTGAGAACCTTCAGCTTGCAGAGCATTCTGCTTTAGCCTCCAGTGTTGGCTGCACCAGCTTCCTAGAACGGACAAGTGGCTTGAATGTCTAGTCCTCACCTGTGGCCCTTGCTAAGTCCTATCTCCCAGGGTGGCTGTGGTGACGAGATGAGAATTTATTCACAGAGATCCTGGTTTGATGTTTTAAATGTTCAGGCAGCATTACCAAGGTTTTCACCTTGAGGAGTTAAGTGTATACACAGGATATGCACCTGACCTGCCAAAGGCTTTCATGGGGCAAAGACGGACTGTAGACATTGCCAGAAATTGCAGGGTAGTACTTCAGCTGGATGTGGCATAAAACAGTGGTGGCAATTATGGGGTATGACTTGGGGCCAAGACAAGAGCTTAGAGATGAAGGGTTTCTGGGCCTCTTAGGGGTCAGTTTGCCTCCTGAGCTGCAGTTGAGAGACTGTTACAGTGTTTACACCACTCATATACCTGGGAAGAAATGATGAGTGTTTTGATTGAAAGGATAAGTGTTTAGTGTAAAGACTGTAAACTCAGCTATATGATCTGCCTGGAAAATAGGACAGTCCAATATAAAATTAAATAATTCTGAGACATTTTCTTCTCTTCCTCCTTCTCACCTTCTCTCTCCTACCTTTCTTCCTTCTTCCCTCCCTCCTTCTCGCTCTCATCCTTCTTTTCCTCCCTTCCTTCCTTTTTCTTTCTCTTTTTTCTTTTGTTTCTCCCTCCCCCCTTTTCTTTCTTTCTTTCGTGCTGGGGCTAAAACCCAGGTTAAGCACTGAGGTTATGCATGGTTAAGCATGGTTATGCACTGAGGTGCATCCCCAGCACCAGATGCAGTTTTAATGGGGAAATTAAACACCATTTCTAGTTATGTTTGTTCTGCTCCCTTTGGCCAATGTCTTGCCACACATGGTGTCTGACAGAGCTCTTGGTGTCTGCTGGGGCTCAAGACAGATGAGGAACATGTGACTCTCATTTTCTCCTGTGCAGGCTGAAAGGAGAAGGTGGTTTGGCTAGTGGCTAGCATGTCCCTCTTGCCCACTTCCTTTTGCTCCCTTTCATCCCTCCAGTGGATAAAACTTGCCGCAGAATTTCCCTGGCTATCAAATCACCATTCTCTACTCCAACATGAGAGCAGCCAGCCAGGTAGTGTGGTGCCCCTGCCCCACTGGTACCACATCAGCCACACTGTTGCAATTTATTTGTTTGTTTGTTTGTTTTGTTTTGAGACAAGGTCTCGCTTTGTAGTTCAGTCTGGCCCTGAGCTCACTCTGTAGCACAGGCAAGCCTTAAACTCACAGCAGTCCTCCTGCCTCTGCCTCCTGAGTGCTGGAATTACAGTGGTGAGCACCACCCGTGGCCTTGTGGTGAGTGGTGTGAATTGCTGGGATTGCAGGTGTGAGTCACCACACCTGGCATTATGTTATGTCGTACCACAGATCAAACTCAGGACCTTGTGCTTGCAAGGCAGACGCCAGAACCATTGTGCTAAATCCCTGGCCCCAATTTATTTATTTGTATTAGTACATGTCTGCAGTACATAATGATTACATTCCTTGTGTGAGCTGATACATGTACATGTTTCATCTCCCTTTCCTCCTGTCCCTCCGCTCCTTTAATCCTCTTCCCATCTGAGAAAGATCTTGTCTCCTTTCTTCCCATTATCTATGTTTTATTTTGATCCTTATTTATAATTTGGGTTCCTCACATAAGAGAAACTGAAATATTTAATATTTTGTGCCTGGTTTATTTCACTTAACATTATGGTATCAAGATCTATCAATTTTCTTAGAAATGACTCAAATTTATTTTCTTTATGGCAGAGTAGTTCTCCCTTGTGTATAAATACCACATTTTTATGCATTCATTTGTTAGTGAACATATAGGCTGTTTGCAAGAGGTAGCTACTATGAATTGTGCTGCTATAAACAGTGGGTATGCATGTATTACTGTAATATGATGTCCTTAATTCTTTTAGGAAAATAACTAGATGGGAAGAGCTTGGTCAAAGAGAATTTCTAGGTTTAATTTTCTGAGGCATCTCCTTACTGATTTCCATAATGGTTGTGCCAGTTAACATTCCCACCAACAATGTAGAAGGGTTCCTTTTCCCCACAGCTTCTCTGGCATTTGCTATTGTTTGATTTCAAGAAGAGAGCTACTCTTTCTCAAGTAAGATGGAATCTCAGTGTTGTTTTAATTTGTATTTCTCTAATGATCAGTGTTGTTGAGAATTTCTTCCTGTATTTATTGCCCATTTTTTCTTCTTCTAAGAAGTATCTGTTCATTTCACTTGTTCATTTATTGATTGGGCCTTTTATTATGGTATTATGGTATTGGTCCTCTGTCCATGGAATAGGTAGCAAATTTTTTCCCATTCTGTAGATTTTATTTTCACTCTGTTGGTTACTTCTTTTGCTGAACAGAAACTTTTAAAAAATTTTATCTTTATTGGTACATTGTATATACACATCATAACATGATCACACTTGATATTGGGAATTTGTACCAGTGTATGACATAATTTAATTCTCATTTTTTTCCCATGTGGCCATTTTGATTACATTAGTTCTGCCTATCCAGGAACACAGGTTATATTTCCTTTTTTTGATTCAATTTCTTTTTTCAGAGTACTGTACTTTTGATATAGAGGTCTTTAAATTTCTTGGTCAAGTTAATTCCTAAGTATTTAACTCATTTATGCCAAAAATTGCATTTTTTTTGAATTTTTAAATAAAATTCATATATATTACCTAGAAATATTTCAGGAACAAGATTTTGAAGAGGAAAAATTGTATTATCTTCTGTTGTTATGGGCATTCCAAAAATGGAACACTAGTCACTGAATGGATAATTTTTTATGATGCTTTTGTAAATAGTTATATTTTTTTCCAGAGAAGAACCTCTTTGCAACACAAAGTAGTTAAATCCCAAAAGTCCAACACAAAAACAGAATATTAAAAGCAGTTAGAAAAATGTAACAAATCACTCAAAAAGTTAAACCTGTTAGAATTATAGAAGACCTTTGAATACAAACCTCAAAAGCCAGGAGACCTTGGAGTGTGAAGCCCTAAAAGAAAACAATTTCCAGTCCAGGCTGCTATCTCCTGCAAAACTATCTTTAAAAGTTGACGGAGAAATAATGTATTTTTATGATAAAGTATACATAATGAAATTCATAACCACCAACCAAGAACTCCAAAAAGTTCTCAATGATATCCTAGAAAGAGATAATGAAGTTAACTCTGAATAAAGATCTAATACAATGAATATAACAGGTAGGGTGAAGGGTTAAGCATAAGGAATGTGTAGGGAGTCAGCAACATGAAAAGAAATCAATACCTGGCTGTAATAATGTGCAATGTGAATGGTCTCAGAGACTACCAGGATGAATCAAGAAACAAAGTCCATCAGTTTTCTGTATGTAACAAACACATTTAACCCTAAAAGAGATCATAGGCTAAAAATCAAAGGATGGAAAACAATATTCCAGACAATGTAAACCTGGAAAAAAAAAAGTAGATAGAAAAAATGGACTTCAAGCCAAAACTGATTAAAAGAGGCAAAGTTGGGGCGGAGAAATAGCTTAGTGGTTCCAGCACCTGCCTACCAAGCGCAAGGTCCCTGGTTCAATCCCCAATAACCACATACAACAATACCGAGCATGGTGACTCATGCCCACCAGCAATCAGTACCACATACCACAAGATAACAAGGCACTTTAGATTATTATAGATTATAGATTTAGATTAGATATGCACTCAGAACAACAGAATACACATTGTTCACAGCAGCACATGGAAATTTATCCAAAACAAACTACATACTAAACAATAAAACAAGCTTAAGTAAATTCAAAAGAATTGAAAATTATACCATACCTAATGTCAGATCATAGTGTAATGTAGTTAGAAATCAAAGACAAAAGAAAACACAGAAATTATGCAAATACATGAAAACCAAGCAATATATGCTTAAATAAACAATGGGTTAAAGAAGAAATCAAGAAATAAGATAGTTTCTAGAAGTAAATGATAATGTTAGTATGACATACTAGAACTTATGGAACACAATGAAAGCAGATCTATGAAGGAAGTTAATAGCTCTGAATGTCCACTTCACAAAACCAAACTGAGCCCGAATAAGTAAGCTAAGAATGCACCTCAAGTTCTTAGAAAAACAAAAACAATCTTGACCCAAGGCTAGTATGAAGAAAGAAATTATAAAGATCAGGATAGAAATTAACAGAATTGAAACAAAAATCCCAAAGAATCAATGAATAAAAGGTGGTTCTTTGAAAGAAAAAACAAAATAGACACACCCTTAGCCAATCTAATAAAAAAGGGAGATAAAAATTCAAATTATGCAATTAGAAATGAAAAATGTAAAATCTCAACAGTGACAAAATAAAAAAGATGATTAACTACTTTGTAAACCGGTATGCCAACAAATTGAAGAGTTCAAAAGAAATGGATAGTTTCCTAGATACATATGAATTTCCAAAAACTGAAATAAGATTTATAAACCATGAATTATCAAATAACAGGCTATGAAATTGAAGCAGTACTAATAGAGCTACCAATAAAAGAAAAGTGAGCTCTGAATATATTCAAAGCTGAATTCTACTGGAAATTCAGGGAGGATCTAATAACCAACACTCCTTCAGGTCTTTGATGAAATTCAAAGGGAAGGAATACTCCCAAAGTCATTCCTGCAATCTAACATTATTCCCATTCTAAGATCAGATAAAGATCCAACTTAAAAGAGAGCTATGGATCAGATAAAGATCCAACTTAAAAGAGAGCTATCTCTTTATGAATATAGATGCAAAAAATCTTCAATAAGATACTGGCAAACACAATGCAACAAATCATTAGAAAGGTAACATATCATGACCAAGCAGCCATCATCACAGGGATACAAGGATGGTTCAGTGTACACAAATTAATAAATGTAACACATCACATAAAGAGAAACAAGAACAAAAATCACGGACCATTTCAGTACATGTAGATAAAGCCTTTGACAAAATCCAACATCCATTTATGATAAAAACAATTAAAAAATAGGTACAGAAGGAACTTATCTCAATCTGATAAAATACATTTATGACAACATCATATTATATGTGGAAAGACTGAAAGCTTGTCCTTCTAACTTAGGAACAAGAGAAGAGTGTCCACTATCACCACAGCTGTTCAACATAGTATTTAAAACATTGGCAAGAGCAACTGGGCAAGAAAAGAAATAAAAGGGATCATATATAGGAAACCAAAAAAGTCAAATTATCATTATTTGCAGGTGACATGATCTTATACATAGAAGACCCAAAGTATCCACTAAAAGATTCTTAGAAGTAGTAACCAAATTCAATAATGTCACACAATACAAAATCAATGCACAAAAATCAATAGTATTCTTGTATAGTAACAATAAACCACTGAGAATAATTCTGTTGTCTTTTTGAAGAAGGGAGGGGGCATCTGGAGTGGCTGAGATATGGAAAGACCAGGGAAGGATCTGGGCTCCTTATTTATATAACCAATATTCACATCAAAGCCCTGCGCCTCTCTGAAACATGACTGTGCCTGCTATATGAATAGCACTTCTGTGTTGCTCCTTGGGCTCCCTGGTGCACACTCACACCGCTATGCTGCAGCACAGGACCTGTTTAAATAAGGACTCACTTTGGAGGCCCTATAAACTTGCCCATGATTTATTTCTTAGGCATTTTCTTGGGCTCTACAAAAGTCCTGTAGATCTATTTGGGATTCTTTTTTTTTTTTTTTTTTTTTTTGAGGCAGGGTCTCACTGTAGTTCAGGGTGGCTCCAAGCTCACTATGTAGTCCAGGCAAGCCTCGAACTCAGCAGTCCTCCTGCCTCTGCCTCCCGAGTGCTGGGATGACAGGTGTGAGCCACCATGCCCGGCACTGTGGTATGTGGTATTGATTGCTGGTGGGCGTGAGTCTCCACGCCCAGCATTGTATGTGGTTACCGGGGATCGAACTCAGGACCTTGCGCTTGCGAGGCAGGCGCTGGAACCACTGAGCTAACCCTCTGGCCCTCTATTTGGGATTCTTATCTGGAGTAGTGTGGACAGAGCTGTCATTGCAAAAGAAACAATAGCAAAACAGAAGCCTTAACACTGAGGTGCTCCAGTGACCAGCAGCCAACAAAGACCAGTCGCAGACAGTGGCCCCTAGCAGAGTTGACCTACAGTGTACAACACAAGACAGCATCGAAAGGCAGTGGCCAGCAGCAGAAACCTCACTCGGTAGAGTTGGTCTATGGTGCGAGCACAAGCCAGCATCAGACGATGACAGCTGGTGGCAGCAACAACCAGCTGGCTGTGTCAGCTGTTGGCATTCAGCCTTACCTGATGTCAGTGGGTAACATCAGGACTGCTCACAGCACTGTACTTTGCTGACTCATGATTTCCATCTGAAGAACCCAGCAGAAGAGCCCAAGGCTGAGCAACAGAAGGGTGTAGGGAAGACAAACCAGGAAGGACAGAGAAGAAAACAATTGGGCATAGGACAATGTATGTTTGGTATAAGCTGAAGAGAATTTCAGAACCAAAAAAAAGCTTTCAGAAGTCTAATAAATTGATATCTGGAATATCAATTTATTAGACTATTATATAGCCGGTAAGATGATAATCATGTTGATAAGTTTGACATATGAAACATGTTCATAAAATAATTCTAACTACAAAAGAGGTGACTTCAAGATACTATAGAAACTTTTATTGCAAATGTGTAAATTATGTGTATGTGTGTATAATTATATAAACTTGAAGCTTATTGGATGTGCAAAAAATGAAATAGAAGAAAGTGATTCTTATTTAAAATCCTTCATCAATTGTCTGAAACTTGAAACAAAATACAAGATGCCTTTTTGTCTAGATACTAGAGGTTTTATGTGCTGAGCAGTGTATTGTAATATTTCATTGAGTTAACTGATCAAAACAGATGCTAAAATTCTATTTTAAAATGTACTTCCTATCGCTTCTCGGCCTTTTGGCTAAGATCAAGTGTAAAATGTACTTCCTAAATTTTCTTTTACCAGAAGCTGCTCATCTGTTTTCCAAGAAATGCTTACTGTTGCAGACTCCCAAAATGATCACAAACAAACCGGAGACACCCAGTACTGCTCTGAGACAGATGAGTATGCCTTTTGGAAACACCAGACCTCTGAAAAATATCCTAAACAAAACCAGAAAGCAAACCAAGAAAACACATCTATGGCTTATAAAGCTAAGGTAATTGACCTGAATATGTTAGGGATTCTAATATTAGTAAGAAACATAGGCAAAGTAAACCTCTCATAAATGAAGCAAAACTAGTTGATAAGCAAAAGAGAAATTTTAAAGCAAAGAAATTAAACCAACAGATGGTCTTTTAAAATTTCTGTCAAAAATATATTGATAAAATTAAAAAGTAGCTGGGCATGGTGGCTCACGCCTGTAATCCCAGCACTCAGGAGTCAGAAGCGGGAAGATTGCTGAGTTTGAGGCTTGCCTGAGCTACATAGTGAGCTTAGGACGAACCTGAGCTACAAAGTGAGACCCTGTCTCAAAAAAAAAAAAATTAAAAAGTATTCTATATTGTCCAGGGCATTTTCTGCTGGTAGAGGTATTTTGATGTACTCTGTGGGTAGTAATTTAAGTCTCTCAAAGTACATAATAAGTTAGAATTTATGTTTCTAAGAATTTATCAGATGGAAATGTTCTGATAAGTTTTCAAAGAATTATGGTACAAAGATATTTGTTGCAACATTATTGATATAGCAAAACAGAAAATTCCTGAAATATTCTTCATTAGGGAGTTGGTTAAATAAATGATGGTACATGTACTCAATAAAATATGATGCACATCTATAAGTCTGTTCATGATATATTGCTGAAGTGCAGAAGACAAAATTGTATGTATAATGTGATTGAATTTTGCTTAAGTTACTACCTGTAGCTGGTAAGATTACTGTTCTTATATATTTTCTGATTTAAAAAAACAATTTTAAGCATAAATGAATAAAAAAGATTCATGGAATTTTAAGCTTATAAACTATATGAACTATAAGTTACTTATATCACAGAAATATTTTCCCAAACTAATTTTTAAAAGGATGATATTATCTTAACTAATTAGCTCTAAAATGGAGAACTGAAGGAAAAAGACTTTTAGTATTTTTTTTTAAGATGATGTTGACACTTCATTTATTTTTATTTTTTTGTGGTACTGGGTATTGAACTTAGGCCCTTGTGCATCCAAGGTTGGTGCGGTACCACTTGAGCTAAATCCCCAGCCCAAGACTTTTAGTATTTTAAGAAAAATATACTTTCAGTATATCTCAGAAAAATACTCAGTGAAAGAGATTTTATTTTCTGCTTCATACAGATTAAGAAACTGAGGCCCAGAGAAGTTAACTAACTTGGCTGATCTCAGACGTGATGTCGGAGTTAGGATTCAGCCTCAAGTTTAATCTTTGGTCCAGAGCCTGGATTCATTACATTACATGAAGCCTAACCAGCTATTAATAAGAAACAAAATGGTCTCTGAAATTAAGTGATAGGCAAATGAAAAGCTGGATCTGTTTTCTTGGTGTGTGTGTGTGTGTGTGTGTGAGCATGTATGTGTGTGTGTGTGCATGTGGCACCAAGGATTGAACTCAGGACCTTGTTCTTGCCAAGCAGGTACATGGTGCTCACTGAGCTACATTTCCAGGCCAGGATGTGGTTTTTAAACATTTACCTGTCAATATTAGAAGGCATTAAATGTGCATAAAATAGAACATACATTTAAGGATATGAAGCATTGGAAATGTGGCTCTTTCAAAGTTTGAGATATTTAGATTCAGACAACATGGTAATTTTGAACCCCATGTAGGACACACTTATCAAAGGCTGCCTCTTAATAAAGCATTAGATCTACTCACTTCTTGGTGTCCTTGTGGTCCAACATAGAGAATTCTGCTTGGATCATTTCTGGAGTCAATGTAACTTCTGCACCTTGTTCACAGAGTTCACTGAAAAGTAAGTAATAAGATATTTAGTAGGAACTGCTTTTCTTTTCCAACATAAAAATAGAATGAAAAATTGTGATCATTTAGGAGCTAATGTGTTTCTTGTTGCTTTCAACATTGGTTCTTCTACTTTTGTTGAGTCTATGTTCAGAGAAACAAAAGGTTGATAAATTGCCTTCTACCAGCAAACACTGATAGAGTTAGTTATTTATAACCACAGAATGAAAAGCAGCTTTTTAGAATGAGGTCACAGATTTCACATTCTTTTCAAGTGCCTATGAAGCATTTACTAAAATGGACTCTGTCTTGGGACATAAAAAAGCTCAAATGATTGAAATCATTCACATTGTGTTCTCTGGCCATAATGGAAAGCTATAGAAACCAATAGCAAAGAATAACTAGAAAGCCCACAGTTGCTTTAGAATTAAACAATATACTTCTAAATAGTCTATATGGAAAGAAATTCAAGGGATCTAGGTTATCTTTCATCTTTTGGTAGTTTTCCCTAGAGCAGAGGCCAGCAAACTTTTATATAAAGACTTTTTTGGGTCATACAGTCACTGTTATGAAGCTCCTATTATAGTATGGAAGGATTCTTAGAATAAACATAAATGAATGGGTGTGATACAATAGAACTTTATTTGTAGACTCAGATGACATGCCAGATTTGGCAATAGGCCATAGTTTGCTGACCTGTGGCCTAGAGCTTTGTTGTTTGATAGTTAAAGCTGAGTCACTGGACTTCAGGTGGAAGACAGACCTCAGCACTACCCCACCTCATCTGCTTACATCCCATCTGCAAAGGCCTATTCAAACACAGTACTTAACTGTAAATGAGGCTGGGAAATTAACTTTCTAGTTGCAGTAAGTCTATGACTTTAGAAAAGGGCAATGAATTTTTAGACAACAGTCACCTCCACCGTACTTAGGTATGGTGAAATTGCTTCCAAGATGAACAAAGACAACAAAGATCTTAAGATTTGCAATTATGATTAGGAACTCTTTATTCATCAATAATACAGAAGAGGAAGAGGATGTGGAAGTTTTCTGTTAGGAAAATGCCTTTGAAAATAGCAAAAAGTTCTTCCGGTCACATAAAGTTGAAAATGGACATTTACTAAGCAGCTGTGATATGTGAGTCATGACGCTGGTGCTTTGCAAACATTATCTTTCCATTAGCAGTTTTCTCATCTCTAAAATGGGCATAATAGTAGCATATCATCACAGAGATTACATAGGACTGCTTACCAAGCTCTTTGTGATACACACTCAGTGCTTGATAAAAGTTAATTACTATAATTACCATTCTCAACAACATCGTATTAGTCCATTTATTTCTGACAACCACTATGAAGGACCATTATTCCCATTTCAAACATTAGGAAACTAAGTCACAATAATGTGATCATCAGTCATGAATAGAGGAGAATGGGCTTTGTTTTGTTCTGGCAATTGTCTCCCCAGTAGTCTGAGCCAGAGTACACTCGTTTTTCTGAAGCTGAAGCAAGTGTGTGGCATCCTACCAGGATGGTAGCATTCTTAAATAAGGCCCTGATGCAGTGGCTTGAGTGGGAGGCTTTTCAGCCTTCCTTTTCAGATCTGGATTCCAAACTTAGATGCCCAAGGACTGCCAAGTCACTGTGCATGTGGGCAGGTCTTAGAAGAACTGGATATGTGCCTTGGCTATTTAGGATTTCCCTAATTGACTGTTTACATGTAAAAATGTTCTGAAGGCACCAATATGGTAAAAAGAAACAGAAACAGAATGCCATGAATTCTTATTTTTGGATATATACTTTGGGAAGGACACTGTAGTCTGGCAAGTAATACATCATTTCCTATGATCACAGAGGTCTTAAACTAGCCATGAATAGTTCTCAAAGCTCGAGTACCAGGACTTCTTTGCTATATCACAATTAATGGTATAATTTGGAACATGAAAGTTTGGATTTATTAAGGAGAGAAATGGATAATAGGGCTAAGGAAGATAGATTAGCAAGGATGCTGCAGGAGAGGTCCCAGATGACCCAGGTCCTCCCTCTGTTGCTTGCAGGGCTTGGGCCATCATCCCAAAATATCAGTCTCTCTGAAAGCCTAAAATCCTTCAAATCAAAACACTGAAAATAAAATTCTTGGAAAAAAATTTAAAAACTTATTAAAAGAGATTTCTTTATATTTTAAAAGGGGATTTTTTTTGGGGGGGGGCTGGTACTGAGAATTGAACTCAGGACCTGTGCTTCCAATGTAGGTGAGGTAGCACTTGAGTTAAATCCCCGGCTCAAAAGGGGATTTATTTCTGAAATATACAAAAACATGACAGAACCCTTCACAGGCCACTTTGATGGATTCTAATAATGTATATATGTTTTGCATGCATAAGCCCTCAAGGATACTAATAACAGTTGTATGGATATAATAGATATGAGTAGACAAATGGTATTCATAATAAGATTGATCAAAAGGTAAAATGTATAAATACATTTCAGTATGGTTGGTAATTATGTATATCTAACTTTATAACTACAGTCATCACACATACAATTGTTATATAGGACATCTGTTAATTTATTGAGGAAGTTTCAACATTTTATGTACACACACAATACTTCCACAAAAAGCCTGATGTTGTAATAATGTATTTTCATATCAACTAATTTCACTTTCAGTCGAATTTGTAAAGAAGTTTATAAGATGAATCAGAACTCTAAAAATCTTTATACAGCTTATACCCTCAGTATTGGAAATGATGTGAAGATGAGGTACATAGCACAGCAAATGGGAAAAAAACAATACTAACAATTTTAAATAGTGGGGAAAACATGAAAAGAGGAAAAAAAAAAAACCCTACCCTTTCTACCAAGAAAACTAGAAGCAGAATTCCACATCTGAAAAAATGTATTTCAGGGGCCTGAGGGTTAGCTCAGTGGTTCTGGCACCTGCCTCACAAGCGCAAGATCCTGAGTTCGATCCCCGGTAACCACATATAATGCTGGGCGTGGAGACACGCCCACCAACAATCAATACCGCATATCACAATGCGGACGTGGTGGCTCACGCCTGTAATCTCAGCACTGGGGAGGCAGAGACAGGAGGATTGCTGAGTTTGTGGCGGCTTGCCTGGGAACCATAGTGAGCTAAGGGCCAGCCTGAACTATAAAGTGAGACCCTGTCTCAAAAAAAAAAAAAAAAAAAAGTATTTCAGGGTAGATTGGGGCAGTCGGACAGACATAGTCTCTAATTGCTGTTCAGCTTTCACAATCATTAGCTACACTTTGAAGTCTTGCCTGGGAATGAACAGCTGCTTTGTTTTTCCTGTACAGCATGGCTGTCCTCAGACAATATTTTCACATCCATTTCCTTTGTGCTACTCTTTTGAAATTGTTATGATTCAATATATACTACCATAGGCATTCCTATTAAAATTTCCATCTTCTACACTATGCTTCTATATTGTTCTGGGAATGTGACATCCATTCCTCATGCATTCATATGAGGCCACGGATCACACCTGTAATGAGCAGCAGCACTGTTGTCTCAGTTGCTTTCATAGCCTACTGTGCACATATTAGTTCTGAATCACCCAGGAACTTTCAAGGCTTCTTCAGGCTGTTGTGACTTTAACTTATTAAAAGCTTGAAGAGGCCAAAAACATATGCTGGAGGAAAGGTGGCTTCTTTTGACTATGGTGCCAGGAAAATTGGCTAATCACCTGTAGAAGACTGAATCTAGACTCATCTCTCTCACCATGCAGTAAACTAAAATCAAAATGGATCAACAGAAACAATATGCTGGAAAATTTAAAATAGGTAAAACTTTTGAAGACATAAGCATACACAAAGACTTTATGAACAGACTTCCTGTTGCACAAGAAATAACATCAAGAATCAACAAATGGGGGCTGGAGATTTAGCTCAGTGGTTCCAGTGCCTGCCTTGCAAGTGCAAGGTCCCAAGTTTGATCCCCGGTAAACACATACCACAATGCTGGCCATGGTGACCCACCAGCAATCAGTACCACACACTACAATGCAGGATATGGTGGCTCATCCCTGTATTCTCAACACTGGGGAGGCAGAGGCAGGAGGATTGCTGTGAGTTCAAGGCTTGCCTGGCCTACATAGTGAGCTCAGAACCAGCCTGAACTACAAAGCAAGATCCTTTCTCAAAAAAAAAAAAGTAAAAATGAAAAATGTTCAACACTGCTGACCTTTAGAAAAATGCAAATTAACCCCCCCACAAATTTCACCTTAATCCAGAAAGAAATCAAGAAATCAAAAAATAACTAATACAAGGCTGTGGCGAAAAGGAAGCCAACCACATGTTGATGGATCTGTAAGCTAGTATAACTATTATGGAAATCACTATGGAAACTCCTCAGAAAACTAAAAGTAGAAATTCCATTTGACCCAGCTATTACTTTTTTTTTTTGAGACAGGGTCTCACTTTGTAGTTCAGGCTGGCCCAGGGCTCGCTATGGTGCCCAGGCAAGCCACCGCGAACTCAGCAATCCTCCTGTCTCTACCTCCCGAGTGCTGGGATTACAGGTGTGACCACCACGCCCAGCATTGTGGTATGCGGTGTTGATTGTTGGTGGGTGTGAGTCTCCACGCCCAGCATTATATGTGGTGACCGGGGATCGAATTTAGGACCTTGCGCTTGTGAGGCAGGCACCGGAACCACTGAGCCAACCCTCCAGCCCCCAGCTATTACTTTTTAGATATAATCTGGAAAAAGAGACATTATATTACAGTGATACATGCATACTAATGGTGAAAGCACAACTGATAATAGCCAAATCTTAGAAGTAGTTTATATGTCCATCAACAGATGAATGGATAAAAGAAGTGTGGTGTTTGCATGCAACGGAGTATACTCTTGTATAAAAAGGATAAATTTGAGTCATTTGTAGGAAAATTTATGCACCTTGAGACCACAATGTTAAATGAAATAAAATAGACACACAACCTTAAATATTACATGGTTTGTTTTTATATGAGAAACCCAAAATATAAATGAGTTAAATCAAAGATATACAATAGGAAACAGTGAGACAGAACCTTTGCTAAAGGGAAAAGGATCAAGAGACGTAGGAAGAGGGAGGGAAACGAGGGAAGAGGGATGAAAAAAGGAATTAAGATATGTTATATACACGTACCAACTCTCCACAAGGAACACAATTATTATGAACTACAAACATGTACTAATATAGAAATAAAAATTAAAAAAAGAAAGCTACTGAAATTTCGTTTAGTGAAGGACTGTCAATACAGACTAGTGGTGTAGGACCAGGAATTTAGCTCAGTGGCATTGGGCCTACCTTGCAAGCACAAGGGCCCAAGTTCGATCCCTGGTACCATAAAAAAAGAATAAGATATACTGACTAGTTGTGCATTTTTAAAAGTTGCTCTCATGTTGCATTGCAGCTGTTCTATGTAACTTGGGCTTTCTACTTCTCTTCTGTAGCCTTATTAAATGGGAATTGTGGCTTTCAGGATTTCTGTTTTCAGAATATCAATATTTGGAGTTTTAGTCTTTCAAGATGGTAATTTTCAAGATTTAAGGCATTAGATATTTTGATGTTTTGAGACTTCAACAATTGGGAAATGCCATAATCTTTCTGGATTATAGCCCACACCATTGTTTGGAATTCTTGAGCAAAAGGTGCTGATAATGAAACATCTTGAAACAAAGAGGAAAGGTCCAGAACACCTGGGCAGAGCCTTGTTTCTTTTTTTTTTTTTTTTTTTTTTTGAGACAGGGTCCCCCGTTGTAGTTCAGGCTGGCCCTGAGCTCACTATGGTGCCCAGGCAAGCCGCCGCGAACTCAGCAATCCTCCTGTCTCTGCCTCCCGAGTGCTGGGATGACAGGCGTGAGCCACCACGCCCGGCACTGTGGAATGCGGTGTTGATTGTTGGTGGGCGTGAGTCTCCACGCCCAGCATTATATGTGGTTACCGGGGATTGAACTCAGGACCTTGCGCTTGCGAGGCAGGCGCCGGAACCACTGAGCTAACCCTCCGGCCCAGAGCCTTGTTTCTTTCAGAATGGTGTGATCTGCAATGTCTGAGATCAGGCATCCATGCTGAAAGTGCTTGTAGGTCCCTCAGCTGAGATACATGTGTGGCACATACAAATGTGACCAGCTGGGGGTGCAGCTCACCCTGAATCCTGAGCCTCTGCTTATCCTCAATTCCTGTTTGTAGTAAATCTGCTTTGCCTGACTTGTATAAATGTCCCATTACTGGTCTAGGCATACAAATCTTTGCAGGTGCCCAAGAAGCAGTAAAATATGTTGATAAACAGTTTCCATAATATTTTGAAAGTTGAGAGTAGTTAAATATGGAGAGCTTCATTTATGAAAAGAGCATTCATATAAAGACCAGGAAAAATTTATTCAACAGCTAGATCTAAAATACAAATAAAGACATATATTTTGCCAAATAAATAGAATTTAAACTTCTTACTTCAATGCAAAGCATGCAGGTTTGTCAGCTTTCTGCCACTGTGATAAAATACCTGAGATGTCAATTTAAAAGGAGAAAAAGTTATTTAGGCTCATGGTTTCAGTCCTTGGCTGCTTAGCTTGAATGCTTTGTGTCTGTGGGGCACAGTCCATCCAAGCAAATGGGAGCACTGACTTTATACCCAGCTATACAACTTAATTTGGTTATTATAACTAGAAGTCTTTTGGTAGAGTTCTTGGGATCATCTATGTAGAGTATCATGTCATCTGCAAATAATGAGTTTAACTTCTGCCTTTCCTATGTTTATTCCTTTTATTTCATCCTCTTGTCTAATTGCTCCAGCTCACGTTACCAGAACTATATTAAATAGGACTGGTGATAGTATTATAGGTAGAAAAGCCAGCTAGACATGTGTAGGTAGATAGAGAGGGCCGGCCCTTGAAAGACTTGCAAAAAAGAGGATCCTTCTGAAGTCAACGCTATCAATGAGAAACTACACTACAGGCCTCATTCTCCTCCCAGGATATAAGGTCAAGGTCTGGATCCAGCCCCTCCCTGGAAGATAGTAATTATAAAATCCCCAGATAATGCCCAGGACCTTGAACCACCTGGAGGAGTCTCCGGACAAGCAAGACCCTCTAAGGCTTGATTTCTCATTGGACCTATTCAATCAAAAGGTTGCTGAAGTAGCTATGCTTGTCATTTACCCATTGGTTAGTCACAGTTTGCCCATTTCTTTCAAATCTTATTGGAAGCCCCCACTGTACTCATTGGTCAACTGTAACCCATCTACCTTTTTTGAATCTTATTGGCAGCCCCCTATTTTAGACCTGCCTCACCTCATGGCTTTGCTCCATAAAAGCCCTCTAAAAAGTGAGGTAGGGGGATTACCCACTTTCCGGGTCCCCCTTCTGTCTCTCTTAAGGCAGAAGCTTTCTCTCTTAATAAAATTTTCCTACTCAAACTTCCATCGTTCCTAAAATTCATTCTTCGATTTTTAGAGAACATGAACTCGTGTTTCAGGTGGGGAGTTAGGTCTTAACTCTCCTGCGTCAATAGTGAACATTCTTATCTTGTTCCTGATTTTAGAGGGAGAGCTTTCAGTTTTTGATCATTCAGTGTGATGCTGGTTGTTGGTTTGTCACAGATGGTTTTTATTAGACTGAGGCAAAGACTACCCATTCCAATTTTCTGTAGGTTTTTTTTTTAAAATTATGAATGTGTTTTGGACTTTGTCAAATGCTTTTTTTATGTCTATTGAGATGATGATGTAATTTTTGTCCTTTGCGCTGTTGATACGGTGTATGACATTTACTGATTTAGATACGTTGAACCATCTTGGGATCCTTGTTATGAATGCTACTTGGTCATGGTGTATAATCTTCTTAAAGATTTGCATTCTGTTTGTTAGTATTTTATTAAAGATTTTTGCATGTTTGTTCATTGGGGAGATTGGCTTGTAGCTCACTATTTTGGCTGTATTTTTTTTTTCTGGTTTGGGTATCAAGGTAATACTTGCTTCCAGGAATAACTTTAGAAGTACTGCTTCCTTTTCATCTTCCTTAAAGAGTTCGAGAAGTAGTGGCATTAGATGTCTAAATTTCTCATAGGATTCAGCTGTGAATCTGTCAAGATGTGGGTTTTTCTTTGTTGGTAGGCTTTTAACTACATCTTCAATTTTGTTGACTTATATTGAGTTATTTAGAATTTTTATACCTTCTTGATTCAGCTTTGGCAATACATACATATCTAGAAATCTGTCCATTTCTTTTCTGTTGAAAGTTTCAACTTATTAGAATAAAGTTTCTTGAAGTGGGTATTGATGATATGCTAGATTTCTTTAGGATTTGTTGTGATTTCACCATTTCCATTCCTAACTGCATGGATTTGAATCCTTTCTTTCCTTTTTTTGGATAAGGTTGGCTAGCGGTTTATCAATTTTATTTAATTTTTCAAAGAACCAACTCTTTGATTCATTGATTCTTTGTATTGTTTTCTTAGTCTTGTTGCATTAATTTCTGCTCTGATCATTATCATTTCCTCCCTCATAGGAGTTTGGGGTTTGACTTGGTCTTTAATCTCAAAGTTTGAGGCTCAGCATTTGTTTTTTTTTGAGGATACTCTATTTTCCTGATATGGGAGTTCACTGCTATAAATTTCCTTTTCAGGTCTGCTTTCATTGTATCCCATAAGTTCCAGTATGTTTTTTCAGAACTATCATTTAATTGTAGAAACTGTCTAATTTCTACTTTAATTTCACTTGTGACCTGGTTATTCAGGAGGGTGTTACTTAATTTCTATGTATTTATGTTTTTGTGGTTTCTTTTGCCATTAATTTCCAGTTTCATTTTACTATGGTCTGATAATACACATTGGATAATTTCAATTCCTCTTCATGTACTTAAACATGTTCTATGAACTAGTATGTGGTCTGTTTTGGAGAATATCCCATGTGCAGCTGAGAAGAATGTGTATTCTGATGTTGTGAGGTGGAACACTATAGACATCTATTAAGTCGATTTATTCACTAGTTTGGTTCAGTTCTGATTATTTCTCTGCTGATTTTTTTTTTGGTCTAGTTGATCTATCCATTTGTGACCCCCTTTTATAAGTGTATTAGTGCTTGACTTTTCATGTTTGTTAATATTTGTTTTATATATTTGGATGACTGATATTTGGGCATATATATCTGTAATTATCTTTTTCTTGAAGTTTTCCCTTAATAAATATGTCATAACTTTCTTTGTCTCTTTTTATCAGTTTTTTTTTTTTTTTTTTTTTTTTTTTTTTTTTTTTTTTTTTTTTTTTTTTTTTTTTTTTTTTTTTTTTTTTTTTTTTTTTTTTTTTTTTGCTTTTTGGAGACAGGGTCTCGCTTTGTAGTTCAGGCTGGCCCTGAGCTCACTATGGTGCCCAGGCAAGCCGCCGTGAACTCAGCAATCCTCCTGTCTCTGCCTTCCAAGTGCTGGGATTACAGGCGTGAGCCACCACGCCTGGCATTGTGGTATGTGGTGTTGATTGTTGGTGGGCGTGTCTCCATGCCCAGCATTATATGTGGTTACCGGGGATTGAACTCAGGTCCTTGCGCTTGCAAGGCAGGCGCCGGAACCACTGAGCTAACCCTCCAGCCCTTTTTATCAGTTTTTTCTAGAAGTTCATTTTGCCTGCAAATAGGGTATTTTGTCTTTTTTCTGGGTTCCTGTCACATGAAGTGTTGTTTTCCATCCTTTGACTTTGCCTGTGAATTTCTTTTTGAATTAAACATGTTTTCTGTGTGTAGCAAATTGTTGGATCTATACTAAAAAATCAATTGGATTCCTGTACCAAATAGCAAACTTACCAAGAGAGAAATTAGGGAAACCATGCCCTTCACAGTAGCATCAAAAAAAGCAAGCAAGCAAACAAGAGAGAGACCAGAATCAATGCAACAAAGGATGTAAAATATTTTTACATTGAAAACTACAGTACTCTGAAAAAGGAGATCAAAGAGGGTATCAGAAATTTGAAGGATATCCCTTGCTTTTGGGTATAAAGAACCAACATTTTAAAAATGGCCACACTCCCTAAATTCTTATATAGATTTAATGCAATTTGAAGCAAAAGACCAATAACATAAGGACTAAAATTAGCACAGGACTAAAATTCATTTGGAACCAGAAAAGACCTAGAATAGCAAAAACACTTTTGGGCAACAAAGTTAAGGCAGGTGGCATCACAATCCCTGACCTGAAATTATACAACAGGGCCACTGTGATAAAACCACCATGGTACTGACAACAAACAAACACTAGACCCAAGTATTGGTGGAATAGATTAGAAGATGCAGAAACAACTCCAAACACACTTAGCTATTTTATCTTTGAAAAAGATAAGGCCAAACGCGCTCAATGGAAGAAACATAGGCTGCTTAATAAGTGGTGCTGAAAAAATTGGCTGTCCATATGCCAAAGGCTAAAACTAGAATCACATCTCTCACCATGCATAAAAATGGATCAAAGATACAAAATTTAAAACAGAAACGCTAAATCTTGTGGGATCTAGGGGAAGGGAACGTAACTAGGACTTTTGGAATTAGGTTCTAGTTTCCTGTGTCAACAGCACACAGTGAAATAATATCTAGCTAGAAGTGAGGCTTAGAGAAACAGAGCTTGGGGCTGATCTATGCTACTCTGGGTAACAAAAGACCCCAGAGCCCAGCCTGCCACACTTTTATTCAGCAGCTCTTCAATAACAAAAATGTAACAAAAACTCAAAAGGCAGGGTAAACACAGGCAATGGAGCAGTTCTACCCTGAAGCATCACAGCATGTGGGAGACCAGAGTCCTTGTTGTTATCCAGGGTGAAGGTGAGCGGAATGCAAAGTCGTAGGCAGCCAGGAAGGGTGTTCCAAACAGGATTCTTTTGCAACATAGTTAAGTCCAAAGTCTGTCTGCAGGAAGGCCTGATCAGTTTTGACCTTCTAATTATTTCTCCCAAACAGGATTGTTTGCAACAAAATCTGCTTCAAGAAAGAATAGGTAGAGTTCTTGGAGACATAGATGTAGACAAAGACTTTCTGAACAAATCCCTGATCACACAGGAAATGTCACAAAGAATGATCTCATCTTATTAAAAAGCTTTTGCACAGAAAAAGAAACCACCAACACTAAAGAGACAATGAACAGTGGGAAAAAATTTCTGCCAGCTGTTTCTCAGACAAAAGACTACTATCTAGAATATTTATAAAGAACTGAAAAAAATTAAAAATGTAAAGATCCAATCCAAAAATGGTGATCTGAGATGAATACACAGTTCTTTGATGAAGTACAAATGGCAATAAATATATGAAAAAATATACAATATCATTGATCACTTGAGAGATGCAAATTAAAACAATACTGAGATTCCATCTCACTCTAGAAAGAATATTATCAAGAAATCAATCAAAAACAAGTCCTGGACAGTTAGTGGGGGAAAAGGACCCCTCTACTGTTGGTGGGAATGACTGGTGCAAGCACTGTGGAGATTCTTCACAAAATTAGGACTAGAGTCTCCATTTGACTTAGCTATCCCCCTTCTGGTATCTTCCTGGGAGAATAAAAACCATTATACCACAGCGATATATGCAAATTCATGTCTATAGCAGTACAGTTGGTGATAGCTAAATCTTGGAACTAGGCCAAATGTCCATCAACCAATGAATGGATAAAAAAGATGTGAGGATTTTTGTTTTACACAGTGCAGTACTACTCTGCCATAAAGAAGGATGAACTGTGACAGTTATAGCTAAACAGATGCCCCTTGAGACCAGACCCTTAAGTGAGATAAATTGGATACACATGTGTAAAGATAGCATTGTTTCTCCAGTGTGAGAAACTGAAATGTAAATAAGGACCAAAAGGTATAATAGACATTGTATGTTAGAAAGAAATGTTCAAATGGGAAAGAGCACCAGGAAGTGGGGGGGGAGAGAAAAGAAGAGAAAATAAAATAAAATGAGAAAAGAAAGATAAAACTGAAAGAAACCTCTTGTAAATAAGGAGGGGCAGAGTGGCTGAAAGAAGTGGAGAGGAGTGGAAAAATATAAGAACCAAGATATACTATGTATAGGTACAAATTTCATATGATGGAGAACAAGAAAAAAGTTCGACCTGGTAGACGTCATCAAGGCAGGAGAAGCATGTGGTCAAGGAAGCTTATTCATCTTATGGCCAGCTGAGCATGAGAGACAAGAAGGGGCTGGGTTCCCCAAGTCCCTTCCAAGTGCAAGCCCCCATGACCCGAGTTCTTTCTACCAGGCCACACCTCTCATAGATTCCTCCACTCCCAGTAGGATCTAGCTGAGGATCAAGCAGTTAATATGTGGGCTCTGGGGACATGGAAGATCTGAATGACAGCAACATGGGTGTCCCTAGCACAGGGCCTGCAGCAGACAGCAGCACAGGACTGGGCATCTGGCCTGAATAGTGACCAGAAAGCAGACTCTTCATGCTGATATTCTGCTTCAGTCAAACACAAGCACACAGGAGCCTTTGGCTCACAGTCAGTGGTTAGACTGGTCATGTGTATGTTCAGCTTCTCACCCCCCACCTCAATTTTGTTCCTAACTTCCTCACTGCACTAGGAATCCTCTCATGCCCACCATCTTTCCTGCTCCTCTTCCTCCCAGCCCTAACCTCCCAAAAATTCTGAGAGAGTTACACTGGGTCATAGGTGAGACTCAAACCATCTCTACCCCAACGTATCTTTGCTTTAATTGGACAAAGCTTAAAAATGGATCTTCAGTAAGAGAGATGAGGAAACACAGTGTAAAGGAGGAACTTTGGGGTCCTCCTTATGTTTTCTATCATCTTGTCAGGTAAGGCTGGCACCCATCTTTGAGCTACACCCAAAGCTGTCGTCACAGACATAGTGGCACATCCTTTATACCCTTGAGATTGAAAATAAAAAACTAAAAATTTCAGAAATCTTTATCTTCTCTTTCAATATAACCCTAGATGGATGGAAACCTTGGAATGTGACTATGTCCTAATTTGGTGCTCTAGATATTTAACCATGTATTTTCTGTAATTCTTACTGTCTTATATTATTAGCACTGGATGAAGGGGTATTTATTTAAAAGTGGGTGATTGCTTGTCTATTGAGCAATGGGTTTTGGGCGGGGGTGGGTCGGTTGGGATTTCAAGGTTACTGATGGTAATAACCCCAATGATCAGGACCTTACTATATGCAAAGCATCAGACTACACATTTACACATATTGCAAATCAGTAGCTCCTGGGTTAAGGATGTGGAGGGACTGAGAAGTGAAGTCACTCGGCCACGGTGTACTGAGAGTATGTGGCTACATGGAAGTTTGATCTCCAGCCTACACTGTCATCTCTGTGCTATACAACATCACAGATGCTCCAGAACCTTCTAATGGAATCTAATTTTAATGGGAGATGGTCCCATGGTTTGGATGTGGTTTGAATCTAATTTTAAGATGGAGCTATGCTCCAGATGTGAATTGATCTCAAAAGGCTCATGTGTTGGAGGCCTGGTCACCAGTATGGTGGAGGAGAGGTACTGGCTCAATCAGATGTCGTTAGATATTGAAGGTGATTAAGGTAGCTCCCAAGTTAGTTCTAATGAAAGTGAGTTATTTGTAAGAGGGACACTGACCTTTTATCTCTCTTTGGTTTCCTGTTTGGCACATGTTTCCGTCACTGTGAGGACATTCTCCCATTAGACCTCATTAGGGCTAAGGCGATAGTGGTGCCACATCATTGAACATCCAGAACTGTGAGCTGAATAATCCTTCTTCCTCCATAAAGTTATTCTGCTCCAGGTATTTTGTTATAGTACCAAGAAACAAACCAATATGGGAAGGTGTATCTAAAACTTCTTATCATTTTGATTAAACTAAAAAACGTAAGTGGATTTTAATTTTTCCTGGTATTAAGTACCTCCTAAAACATGTGAAACTTCTAAGGTTCTCCCTGTCATTATGCAGTGACATATTAAAGAACTAGGCATATTTTCATAGAGAGAATATAGTGAGTATGATCTAGAAGTACTGGCAAACATGGAACAAGAGTTAGTCTAGCTGGGGACATGTGTGCTTACAATGGAGAAGCTGGTCCACTCATACAGGTGCTGCTTGCCTAAGGTTTCCCATTTCATTGGTGCAGCTGGAGAATGTGGGGTCCACCCTGGATGGCACATTTTTGGGATGGTATATTAGCAGGTTAACATATTCAGAGACTGATGGACTCTTCTAAGTGGCACAAACTCCAGCTGTGCCACTGCACTGCTGGGTCTCTAGTCATCAGGTTGAAATAGACACAGGGACAGGAGATTCAAAGGACATGTGATCAGTAAAATCAAATGCAAGCCCACCCCCTGGTTTTGGGCTTACATTTCTTTGTGTATATCTAAACCCCACCCATCTTTCGTATACCAACCCAGGCCCACGTGAGCAAGGATCCTCCCAGCCCAGAGCCACTTCTGCTCCTCCTCCCAGGAGCCCCAGGAGCATCTGTGGTCAGCACATGGGAGTGATTTGTTCTCTGTCACCTGATATGGGCAATGGGACAGCTGGGCTCAGCCTTGTCTGCTCATTTGGGTCAAACGCTCAAGGGCTGTGTTCATCTGAAACCACCCCCCCCAGCATCTTGCATATTTTAAGAAAACAGATCACATCAGAGAGAAAAGGCAAAAACAAAGACAAAAGTACCATTCAGTAGTTTCCAGTTTGTCTTCTTCCGGTAAGGCGTCCAGAGGGGTAGGAGTGTCTACAGGAAGCATGACCGGGTTATAGGAGTCACAGCTGTGGAAGAATCACACAGTAGCCAAAGACAGCCACGTGAACAGTCTTTTCCAAAGCATTTCAGTTTACCCCAGGTGAGGCCTCCACCCTCTCTCCTGAATACCCTTATGTTTCTGGAAAAGGCAAAGGGGTGGGAGAAGCCCCAAGTGCATCCCAGGGAATTCTGTGTAGCAGGGAAGCAAACTCAGAGAAGGGCCGGGGCTGTGGCTCCATGGTAGGGAATTTGCCCAACATGCCCAAGGCCCTGTCTATCTCCTGCATGAAAAAAAGAAGGTAGTGTCCAAGTCTCTAAAATGATGTTGTTTCCTGGGGTGGGGGAAAGGCTAGTCAGAAAATTTACCTTTTGTTCTTAGCATTTTCCCCACATTTAAATTTCTGTAGTCATTCTACCCAATTTCAAACCTTCTTCCCCACCCCTTCAGAAATTAGCATTATATCTTTAGGGCTTTATATAAAAGTTCCTGAGTATTAATTAAGGATATTAAAATGATGAAGATAGGGAGAAGAAAAATGTGTCATTATTTTAAAAGCGGGCAGCACATTTGTTTCATAGTAGAAACAGGAGGTAGAGAGGAGAGATTCCTGAGGAGGAAGCAGATTTTCCAAAGGGGGAGGAGTGCTTGGTTCCAACAGCTGGACCACAGATGACCAAGACAAGAGGGCTCAGAGCTGCAGGCTTCTTGGGGGCCCAAGATAAGCTCTCTAGAAACCAGAGAGCGCCCACCTCTAATCAAATACGCTATACAATGTGTTAAACAACTGAAAGTAATCCCAACTCAACTATAACTAATAATCTCATTTACATTGTGGTTTTGGCTTCTTCCTTTCACATGGGCTTTGGAGACCATGACGGTTCTTCAAAGGTCCATATATGGACCTCCCTCCCCAGAAGAAAGAGACTTTCCCCTGCATAATAGCCATCAGTTCAAAAGGTTACTTCCTCCCTGTAAAAATCACATATAGGTTTAACATCCAGCTTCCTCTGGGGCATGAATTCTTTTCACTGGCGCAGTCCCTCTCTGAGGAGTGTATCTTTGCTAATAAATATAGGCTTTCATTTCTACTCTGTGTCCTGGTCAATTGTTCATTTGGGATATCAAAAGCATATGGTAGTCCAACACATGAAAACAGTAGAATGAGATCTTGCTGTTTCTGATCTCAATTCTTTCTTTATGAAGCCATTTAAAAAATGTTAAGGGCATACAAACTATCATATAATAGCAAACAGAACAGGGGAAAGGATGCAGTGGATAAAAGTTTTCAATAATTTTATGGAAGAAATTTCTAGAAGCTGAAAGAGTTCTGCTTCATAAAGAAGAGCAGAGAGTCGCCCATGAAAGGGAAGTGAGCTTCTCCAGCTGAAGGGAAGGTGTAAGGTGGAACACAAAGAAGTTGACAAAAAGCTTCTTTGTGTACATGTAGAACTTTCAGGCAAGACTCATCCTTATTTTGCTCTTGGTTAAAAGTGTATTTGCTCCCCAAACATGGAGATTAGCTGAAAAAACTATGGCAGAAGAATTAACTTGTGTCATATACTGGTACAGTGTCATATACTGGTACAAATTCCCCAATGTTGAGTGTAATTGTGAGCTGTATATAAAACGTATCAATAAAGAATTCAATTAAAAAAAACTATGGCACCATGGTTTTACACAGGGGAAAGAGAATGAGGAAGGTATCTGTGAATTGATATTTAGAAATTTCCAGGAAATATTACTAAGTGTAAAAAAGGAAATTCAGAAAAGTATATATAAGCTGCTAGTGTTTGTATAAGAAACAAGGAAAAAATAAGTACATTCTGCTTACATTACAGAAAGGAACATGGGAAGGGTAAATTGGGAGGAATGGGGCTGGAGCGCTGTGGGAAGGAGGGAGATTTCCCTGAGTTTGGCTCTTTTTATAGCTTTGAATTTGGAATTCATGTTGATGTCCTATCTTTCCTTTCCTTTTTCCTTTGCTTTCCCCTTCCTTCTTTCTTTCTTTCTTTTTTCAGCATCTCACTATATATATAGTCCAGGCCAGGCTTGGACTGATCCTCTTGTCTCAGCCTCCCAAGGGCTGGAATTACAGGCTTGTGCCACCATGCCCAGCCAGATGTTCTACATACTAAAAAAGTAAAACTAAATCAGAAGAGAAATTTAAGAAAAATGAAACAATTCCACCATTATGAGAAAGAAAGAAAAGATGAGGGGAGAGCAGTAGAGTAGAAGAAGGGGAGACAGAAAAGAAGGGAGGGGAAAAGGGGAAAGAAATAACCCAAGTAACTGAAGTATTTAACCATCCCTACATAGTCACGGGCTTGGGTAGAACAAAGATAGGGAGATAACTGCAAGGAAATCTGGACTCCACTTAATGAGGCTTGTTGGTTAAAGTGTTTACAGATGAGGCAATTTTATTTTTTTTTGAGACAGGGTCTTGCTTTGTAGTTCAGGCTGGCCCTGAGCTCACTATGTAGCCCAGGCAAGCCTTGAACTCAGTAATCCTCCTGCCTCTGCCTCCTGAGTACTGGGATTATAGGCATGAGTCACCACCCTGGCACTGTGGTATAGGTAGTGATTGCTGGTGGGCATGAGTCACCACGTTTGGTATCAACCAAGGACCTTGTGTTTGCTAGGCAGGCACTGGAACTACTGAGCTAAATTTCCAGCCCAAGATTAAACAATTCTTCAATTGTCTTCTGTGTGTTATATGGAAAGGGGCACAGAAATATATTTGGGCACAGAAATAAAGTCACAAACAATGGTGGGAGAATTTTCTCTAATTCACAAAGAATTCATCATATTTAATTCATGGTTATTTTAAGCCCAAGCTAAATATGAACTGTGCATGTGGACTGAAATGGTACTGTTTAGTATATATTCATGGCTTCATATGTCTGTGCATACATGCTTACATGACTATATATACACATATTACATATCTGTCTTTTTGTGATAAGTGTGTGTATAGGTATCCCCCCTACTGCAGTATCTGCTCAGGAGCACAAGTCATAAGAACATTCCAGTAGCAAGCATACATCCAGCACCCAGGTTTTAGTCTGTAATCCCATTCTCCACTAAGAGGACCAGGCCCCACTATGAAGAATTTAGCATTATTTACAGGGTCATGACAAAGAATCAGGCTGCAATTGAATGCTCTTCCAAACACATGGAGTCAGAGGGGAGTTCTGTTGAGGGACTGAGAAGGGGAGAGCTGGACCTCATTGGTCTGGGATGACAGGGTAGCAACACATAGAAATTTTCATAGAACAAAATGAATTCAGTTTTAAACTCTGAGGTCATGTTCGTATCACCATCACCATCATTATTGTTGTTTGAGTTAGCACATTCTTTTAAAATGGAAATGCTGGTTGTGGTAGATGACAGTTGGATGTTTTTAACAGCCTTACTTGACAAGAAAAAACTCTCTGATACCTTAAATCAGTTCCCCAGAATTCTTCCTAGTGTTTTACTCACTTTAATAAGTGAGTCTAAAAGGGTTAGACGATTTCTTGGGTTGCTGCTCACTCTCAGATTTTATGGAAGTCCACAAAGATTTAAGAAATTCTCTTGCAATTCGCTGAAGAGTAAAGAACTCAGTGAGCTCCTGGGATTCTTATGAATACGAGCATGACTTGGAGTAAATCAATGCTAAATAACCATGCTGCATGGTTTGATGAGATGCAGCTCTATATCTCAGGGTCAGAGATATAAGAAAAACCTCAGAAGTTAAAGGAGGTGATTTATTCACGCAAAATGTTACAAAGGTGAAAAGTAATGAATGGATTTGTAGGAACCTGTTACAAACGGAATGTTTGCATCCAAAATAATCCCAATGAGACTATACTTCAAGTGGAGCCCTTGGCAGGCTTTAGGGCCTGAGCGAAGCCCTCAGGAAGGGGATTAGCGCCCGTAGAAGAGGAACCCTGGAGAGGATGCCTTGCTCTTTCCTTCTTGTTAGAGACACAGCAAGAAGCATCACCTGTGAATCAGCCCTCACTGGACACCAAATCTGCCAGTGCCTTGATCTTGAACTTCCCAGAACTGTTAGAAATATGTATCTATTGTTTATAACCTACCCATGCTACAGTATTTTCTTGTAGCAGCCTGAATGGATTAACGCAAATTTAAGAGCTGAGTGTGGTGACACAGGCCTATAATCACAGCTCTCTAGGAGGCTGAGGCAGAATTTCAAGGTGAGTCCAGCCCAGGCGATTTAGTGACTTAGTAAGACCCTGCCTTAAAATTAAAAAATGGCAATGTAGCTCAGTACTGAGGTTCTGGGTTCAATTCCCAGTACTGGGGATGAGGGTGGGGCAGAATTTTTAAAAAGGAATCATCAGTATTATTTTGTAACTATTTTTAGAAGTAACAGCAGACCCAGAATTCTACATTCAATGGGAATCCATGATACGAAATTGTAGAAGACATGCTTGATTTTTGAGCTATTATATAACTGAAGTTTATTTAAAACAAGCTGGCCCAAGAAAGCATTTGGGCACAGAAATAAAGTCACAAACCATGGTGGGAGAATTTTCTCTAAATCACAAAGAATTCATCATATTTAATTTATGGTTATTTTAAGCCCAAGGCAATGCCTCTGACTGCTTGTTGAAAGAAAAGCCTTGATTGTGAGCTGTATATAAAATGTACCAATAAAGAATTCAATTAAAAGCAAAAGGAGCCGGGCGTGGTGGCTCATGCCTGTAATCCCAGCACTCAGGAGGCAGAGACAGGAGGATTGCTGAGTTCAAGGCTTGCCTGGGCTACATAGTGAGCTCAGAGCCAGCCTGAACTACAAAGCAAGACCCTGTCTCAAAAAAAAAAAAAAAAAAAGCAAAAGGAAAAGGGTCAGTTTCACATTAAAAAAAAAAAAAAAAAAAAACAGCCTTGAGAGATTTTTTTCCCCCGCACAGATATCACTTTGGAAACACAAATGGAATGATCTTCCTAATTCTTAGGACTCTGTAACCTCACAGTGGGTAACACGGGCAGCCATCGCTTCCCCCTGTGCTTATTCCGGCTCCTGACTGCACTTTAGATTTTGTTATTGGTTGTATGGGTTTATTTTAGTGTCCTCTCAGCCCCAGCAGAATAACCCACCGAGGGGCGATGGCGCCATCTGGTGGCAACAGCGTGACTACAAGTTTTGGCAGCAGGTTGAAGGCGAAGTATCAAAGTGAGGAGCAGCCAAGAATCATGATCATTTAATCTTGGACCTTGTGGCAGCCTCGTGAGGACGCTGTCATCACCACGTTTCACGTTTCATTCAAAGAGTGTCAGTAAGAAGCGGCAAGCCCAACCACAGAGGCTGGTGACACGGCCACTGCGAACAGAGGCTGGTCTCTATTGCCAGGCTCTCCCTTCTTTCGTTTCCTCTGACATCAGAGGTTTTCGATTTGAAAAGTAGGCGAAAGTCAAGGTCAAGTTGCTGAGTTTATTTTGAGATGGCAACAGCCGAAAGACAAAGGTGGTCTGAGCTCCTGTCTTGTCACAAATCCCAGCGGGGTGCTTTCTGTTTATCTCCTGTCACCTCCAGGCAAAGGGGAGCAAGCAGGGAAGGGGTGGCATATGCACCAGCCTCAGGAAGTACAGTTAAATCTGTCTTAATGCAGGGGCAGCTCTCGGGGCTGGCAATGAAAGAATCAGTCAAAGAAAGTGTCCTCGGGTTGCAAACTTATCTCCTCACATAACGGGGGGCAGCAGATGCAAGGGCAGTAGACATGGGGTAACAACACTGGATGCCTTCGTCTACTTTCTGTCATTAAAAACACCAGTTGGGAACATTGTGAGAAAGGGTGCATCCTGGCTCCCGGGCTTACCTGTGGGTGGACTCTGTCTTAGAAGGGTCTGGCAGGGCTGAGAGCACCAGGGACTGGAACCTCTTCCAGTTCATGATCCCGGGGATAATGTCCTGTAGGAAAATTGGTGCAGAGTTATGATGGGGAAAGGAGCTGCCTGGTGAGGTAAAGCCTAGGAAGGACTTTATTTCATCCACATGGCTGTCTTTAAGTCACAAAAATTAATCCCAAAAGTTATCATTTCATTAAGATTAAATTTTCTGAAGCAAAAAAGCCAATTGTCCTGGCAAGGGCACTGAGCAGTGTAACCCAGACTGACGCAAAGGAGGGAAGATCCCCTATGCTAGGCCCATGTGGCGATGGGGAAGGGTGAATGTGGCCCTGAGATATGTGGTGATGACTGCAAATGAAGTGCTAATGTTGGGTTTGAAGAAGATAGGGAGCTCATCAAGTGGCAGCCACACATTGGTGTCTGCTCTCAGGAGGCCAGGAGCTCAGCTGAATGTGGGCATGTGATGGGGATGGAAGGGGCACCGAGGGCCTCTAAGCAGGAGGGCCACAGCAGCTCTGTGCACAGAGTCAAATTCTGTGTCCAGGGTGATCCACAGAACAGAAAGCAAGCGAGTGACACAGGAAGAGGAAGCATTTTGGGGCATGACTGGTGGTAGTTGGGCAGAGATACTGATCTGAGATGAGGAGTGACTGAGTTTGAGGGGCCCGAGGGGAGCTCTTGAGAGTGGTGCCTGGATGTTCTTCAGGTCACCTGGGGGAGGAGGAATTCTCTGGAGCCAGTTCTTTAGTGCTCAGTGTCACAGCACCCTTTTGTCCATTCTGATGTTCCTACATGTACTGGAAACAAAGTCCAAGGAGACCCACCAGGCTGTGGGGCTCTCCTCACCATGTGACTAGTCTCGCCTGGTGGAAATATGAGTGAATGAGCATTGGGTGTGGCCTGTACAAGGGAACAGTGAGCATGCTGGGCAAGGGCATGATGGGGCCCAATAGGGGAGTTCTCAGGGCACAGCCTTGGGCCTGAGTAAATCTCCAGTGGATCCCGGAGGCTGCTGGAAGCAGGGCTGCTATTTACAGCTGCAGCTACAAGCCTTTTTAAATTTTTCTTCTAATTTTTTATTTTCTCAGTTCCAGCTGCGGCCCTCTGTTCTTATTCCTTGCCTCTGCCTGCAGTGCAAGGCTGTCTCCACCAGGGAGCTGGAGGTGGCATTACCGTGTGATGGAGAAACTGCTTCTGGGTGAGAGGAATGCTGGACCCGTGGTGCACCTCGTGGGTGAAGCTGTACTTGGGGTGAGTGCACAGATGGTAATCTATCAGTGTTTCCTGGTAGGTCAGAGGGTGCTTCACAGCAAATAAGCCCGGGTTGGGATTCTGCAGAAGAGAGGAGAAAAAGAATTTTCTGTTTACCGGTTTCCAAGCCAGGCTCAAGGACAGGCAGCAGCTAACGTTCTCTGTGGCTCCTATTAGCACTAACATTTGCCTAGAAAAGAGGAGCCAGGGAGCAGAGGTGCCTGGGAGTTGGCTCCCATTTGAAACTGTCCCAGTGCTTTGTTGGCTTTAGGGGGTTCAGTGCATAGCATGTTGATTTACTAACCTCACAAGAAGACAAGGATAACCGAAAATCTCATTTTAAAGTATTGGTTTGTAATTATGATGGATTGGAGGAAATTATTAAATAAGCCCACTGGTTTTCAAAAGCAAATGAGCTTCTAGTTCTGAGAAGAAAAATAGCTTCTTAGAAAATGCTTTAAAGAGAAGACAAGGAGGAGAGGGACATTTGATATACTCGGAGGCCCCAATGTTAAACATTGCTGAGGGAATGTTTTTAATTTCAGAAGGCTCCCTTGGGAGGTAGTATCTGGCTTTAAGTGAGATTTTCCTACTCTTCTTTCTTTTTTTTCATTAATTCTTTAGCAGACCTAACTGAGTCGTAGAACAATTCTGACACAGCACTAAAATCTGGAGCCTTTTAATATTCTTTACAGAGCTTGCGCAACAAATATCCTACTCTTGTCCCAAAGAGCATAGCTTTCTCCACAGATGTTTAATCTCGGGTGTTTAAGAACCATTAAGCTGAGATTTTGTTCATTTTCTTCGTATGATTTTTCTCACAGTTAAAAAAAGAATCACATAATTCCATCTGATTTATGGAGACCTGATTTCATTGCCAGGAAACAAAGGCCCCTTGACTTCCATGTAAAGGACACATAGATAGATTGAGAAGCACTGCAGCCCCAAGACGCACATCTGGGAGGCTCCAGATGTGATGTGCTGGAAGGACTGTGGGCTGTGGGTGCAGGGAGGATGAGCTCCAGCTTTGGCCAGCATGAGGGTCTCAGGAAAGATGCAGAAGGGTCTCTCTTGAAGCCTCAGAAATAAAGAAAAGGCAGACAGGGAGCCCTCTGAGGGTGTCTGCAAAGATCACAGTGACACAACCAAGCCCATACTTCAGTAAGTCCCTGCAGATCAGGCAAGAGTTGGGTGCACATGAGAGGAGGTGCTGTGATGGGACTGGGGCTGGCCATGCTCTGTTGGGAGGATAGAGCAAAGCTGCATAATACGAGGGAGGAAGACATTCCTGTGGACCCTCAGGAGTGTCTCCTACCCTGGCTGACTGTGGGCAGGAGAAGGTGCTATGTGGCCAGTTCTCTTGACCTTCCTTGCCCATGTGTTATGAAAGCAGGGCTTTTGCAAATGCCAGCAACACTGTCTCCAAAGCTGTCGTACTTCAGATTCCCCTCGGTGGCCATCACTTCCAGGGCAGAGTGCTCTGAGCAGTCATTCCAGGACAGTTTCAATTTTCATTTCCCTTGCAGTAAAACATGCATATGGCAGTGTCTCACCAGGCTGTGAGGATTTGCCATGAGAGTCACAGGCTCTCGTGGGTGCTACCTGTTCCCAGCCCACATCCCAGAGCTATACTTTCCTTTACTTTCAGATTTTGTACCTCCAGTGGTTACTACACTAATTATAAATGTTATGCTTATTCTTCCACTTCTTGGTAATTAGTCTCTTTTGTGAATCATTACTATGTAAGTAAAAATTTGGCCCAAGTTATGTAGAAGTGAACTTCCTCCCCATATTGAAAATTACATTCTATTCTTTAGTAACTTACCTTTTTATTTGGAATGATGCACTTATGCCCCTATTTACTATCTTATTATTATTTTTAGACAGTCTCCTTACATTGCTTAGGCTAGTCTTAAATTTTGGGGGTCTAGGGATCCTCTTGCCTCAGCCTCCCTAGGAGCTAGCACTACAGGTATGAGCCATCATACTCAGCTTGTCATTTAAAATTGAGCATTCAACTTCCTTTGGGGTTAAATGAAAATACTATCATTCCTGTGTCTTCCTGTACCTTTTCTGATTTCTTCCATAATTTTACTTTTAAATTATTAACATTCACATTATGAAACTCTAACCAAAGATCTTTGTGCTTTGTTCACAGGTTGTCCCTAAAAGTTGAAAACTAATAAACATTTCCATCACCTCCTAAAATTATCCCAGGCTCTTTTT
>PVIC010012807.1:0-39054 GCA_004025085.1 Thryonomys swinderianus | reverse complement strand
CACTTTCCTGGGGGGTCCTCCTTGAATCTGTAATAACCCTTGAGAGTTCTCACTCCTGACACATCATGGTAGGTATTTGAGCAGAACAATCACATCATGTTTGTTACCATAATACAATAAATGCCAATATCAGTATTAAACACAGTAAATAAGATAAAAAGGTTTGTTAGATTCTATAGTGGATACTTTGAGCTTATGAATTACCTCTATGTCTGACTCCTCACTGCACAGCTCTGGGATATAGTGGGCTGGTGGGCGGCCTTCAGTCTACTGGAAATGGACTGCACCCTGCAGCTGGGTCCACGTGCTGCTCCCTCAGTCCGCTGGAAGCAAGGCACGACGGGGCCGCATCCACTGGGTCCGGTCCGCCCGCAGCTGTTCCCTCAGTCCACCGGAAAACAGGGCACAGTGGGGCCCGCAGCTGCTGGGTCCAGTCCGCCTGCCGCTGGTTCCTCAGTCCGCTGGAACACGGCACGGCGGGCTCGGAGCTGCTGGGTCCGGTCCGCCCCTTGGTTGACTTCTTGATGACAAGAATGAGATAGAATCTGTGACATTTTCATCTGTGTTTCACTAATGGACGATGAGGTTGAACATTTTTTCACAAATTTATTGGCCATTTGCATTTCTTCATCTGAGAACTTTCTATTCATTTCATATGCCCACTTCTCAGTTTGTTCTTTAAATTTGGGTGTGCAAGTTTTTGAGATTTTTGTATATTCTATATATTAGTCATTTGTTTGAGGAGGAGCTGGCAAATCATTTTTCTCATTCTGTAGGTTGTCTCTTCACTCTGTTAGTAGTTTCTTATATTGTGCAGGAGCTTTTTAATTTGACATGATCCCATTTGTTGATTATTGATATTTTTACTTGTGCAAAATTTTTGTTTTTCCAAAAATCTTTGTGGTGTTTTTAGTTTAGCACCTGATGAGAAATATGGGTATAGGCCCAATCCTTGGCATGTGAATACCCAGTTTACCCAGCATTTCTTAAAGAAGCTATCTTTCCTTCAGCAAGAAGATTTGGTCCCTTTGTTAAAAATAATGTAGCTGAATATGTTGATAGTTCTTTCTACATCTTCTCTTCTGGTCCATTGATTTGCAAATTTCTCTGTCCATCTGTTTGTTTTTGCCAATATCAATCTGTTTTATCAGTGTGCCTCTGGAGGATAGCTTAAAGCCTTAGACTAGATGATCCTGCCTTGCCTTTTTTTCCTAGAATTGCTTTTGCTATTCTAGGTTTCTTCTGGTTTCATATGAACTTAAAGATTGTTTTCTCCACTTCTATAAGGAAAGCTGTTACTGTCTGGATTGGATTGCATTAAATCTTGACTTTGGTTTTGGAAGTGTGCCCATTTTGACTGTTCTGATTCTGCCAGTCCAGGAACAGGGAGTGTCTTTCCATTTCCAATATCCCCTTCAATCTCCATTTTTCAGAGTATCATAGTTTATCCTATAAGGTCTTTCACTCCCTTACTTTGGTTCATTCTTAAGTATTTTGTTTTTGTTGATGCTTTGGTGAAAGATATTCTTTCCCTAATTTCCCTCTCAGTGAGTTTGTTATAATATACAAGAATGCTATTGACTTTAGAATGCTAAATTTATATATATTGCTACTCTACTGAACTTGGTTACTAGTTCTAGGAGTATTTTGATAGTGCTGGGTTCTTCTATGTATAGATCACTTCATCTACAAATAATGATTATTTAACATATTCATTTCCTATGCATATTCCTTTTCTTTCTTGGTTTTATCTAATTACTTTAGCTAATGTTCTAAAATCTATGTTGCACAGAAGTGGTTTCTAGTATTTCTAGATTCCAGCAACACTGAATGGGGAGGACCTGATCACCATGATACAGACAGCTGGTTAAGGGAACCCAAGTTTCCACAGTGCCCTGTGTGTGTGGTTGTCATCATATCCACATTGGAGAGAGTAAATGTCACATGGTTTTATTTTCTGGGCTCAATCACCTGTGGTCTGGCAGGAATTGAGCCCTGTGGTTTTGCAACAGCTATTTGTTTCACCTAGGAAGGCAACTGAGCAGGCAATGGGATAATTTTTATCAGCCTATGAGTGCCTCCTTTGTCTGCCAAAATGCCATATTTCTCAGCTAGGTAAATAATACAGTTATCTGAAACCAGTGTGAAGAATTAAATGCATGATATGCCAAGATCTAAATTCATATTTTAGACCATGTACTGCTATAGCCTTGAAGTGGTCTTCAAAGCCTATTTTTTCAATGGAAGCCATAGTAATTCCTAAAGGACATAGCTACATTTCAAAAGCATCCAGAAGTTAGTGAGGATCCTCCACAAATAAAAGTTTACATGAAACTTGTTTTTAACTCACATGAGGGCAACTTTCTCCTGGCTTCAGCTTATTCTATTTCCTATATAGGAATTTCATACCCAAATTTCTCTCTTAGACAACTTTTTTTTTTGAGAGAGGGTCTTGCTTTGTAGTTCAGGCTGGCTCTGAGCTCACTATGTAGCCCAGGCAAGACTTGAACTCAGCAATCCTCCTGTCTCTGCCTCCCGAGTGCTAGGATTACAGGCGTGAGCCACCACGCCTGGCCATAGACAACTCTGCTAGCTCTTGCTTGTAACCATTCACCTCCAGGCTTTCTAGACTTCATTTTTTATCCAGTCTACTATGGAACTCTTCTGAAAATCCTCAATTCTGCATTTGCCTTTCCTTGAACCCTTTCTACCCCCTCCCTCTTAAAAGATGCATAGTGTCCTTTGGGTAGTAGTTGTGGGAGGAACGATGACATTGTAATGACCACAGGCACAGCCTGTTCCCAGCCTGAAGCACATCACAGTGACAGAGAATGCCCAGAAAGCCATTCCCTCCCTTTTTACTGTGGGAACCTGTATTCACATATGTAGATAATAAAACCAGCTAATTTCATCAGCAGGTGTAACATAAAAACTTACCAAACATACCTATCCACTAGATCAAAGATCTAAGACATAATTAAGTTCTGGAAGATAGTTAAATGTCAGAAAAGTCCTAACAATTCTCAGTATTACTAACTGGAAACTCATCAAGTCTTTCTCAACTAAATGCCTAAAAATTGCATGTTTATTTTGAAAGCTGCCAGATGCTTATAAAAAGAAGTTTCAAGACAAGAAAAAATTTTTAAAGATGAGGTTAGTTCAGTGGTTCCTGCACCTGCCCAGCAAGCATAAGGTCCTGAGTTCAATTCCCAGTAACCACATACAACAATATCGGGCGTGGTGACTCACATCCACCAGCAATCAGTACCACATGCCACAATACAGGGCATGTGGCTCATGCCTGTAAGCCCAGCACTCAGGAGGAAGAGACAGGAGGATTGCTGGGTTCGAGGCTTTCCCTGGACTACATAATGAGCCCAGGGCCAACCTGAATTACAAAAGCAAGACCCTGTCTCCAAAAACAAAAAAGCATTTACATGAATGTAATATGGAAGAATGGAGTGGAAACTTATTTAGGTCATTGCTCAATAAAATTAGCTGTCATTATCAAAAAACTGCTGTTGACTAAAATGTTAGACAAAATTTATTGCATCAAACTTTTGTTGTGTCGTTTTTATATACAGTGGATTATTTGTAATAGTATTTCTTAGTATTTCCAAATCTGGATCTATTCTCACAATGACTCCATGAGTAATTCTTCCACTGTATTATTTTTTCTTTGATGCTATGAAAGCTTTAAATATTTTGTTCATCATCTTATATAAAATGTTGATAGTTATACCTTATGTGATTATCAATGGATATTTGAGAAGAAAAATAAAACCTTGGAATGGATTGATTGGTAGTAACGAACAAAAGAGAGATTCGGAAGAGGCTACAGAGTGAGTGTGTGTGTGTGTGTGTGTGTGCGCGCATGCGTGCACATGTGTGTGCTTGCATGTGTTTAAAATTGGAGAAAATGACAAAAGACATTCTAGAAAGAGATTAGAAGAAAATCCTACTCATTCTCCTTCCATCTTACTATTTCACAGTCCTTCTGAAACTTCCCACTGACCCTGAGATTTCTTGGAACTTAACCTGTTTACGCACTCTTACCATATCCAATTCATCTTATAAAATAAGAGGAAATCCCAGCCAGGTGTTCTGTGCTCTAGTCAGTGAAGAGATATTTAGACACTATACTAGAAAATAACAAGTGGCTAAACATTACACAGTGATAAAGAAAAATGTGTAGTTTGAGAAACATGGCACCATTCAGAGCAGGCTACAAATAGTCTGTTTCCATTACTTTCTAGGAGGTCATTATTTCCAGAAAACGGAGCATAGGATCAGTCTTATGAGAAGTCTACCATGCCTCCTGATGAGAAAGCATTCTGAGGTTAGATGTTCTGGGACACATGAAAGCATATATAAACTACTCAGAAAAAACTGGAGAGTCATAATTACCCTACAGATTGGCTCAGACAATTCCATCAGTCTGTGGGCATTATAGAGGAACATTTGATTAATAAACTTTTCTTTTTATTTAATACACCTACCTGTTCATTCCTTTCTAACTATTGTTAGTTGACTCAACAAAGATAAGAAGAAAAAGGTCTGCTTTTGATTATATGCATTTTTTATTTCTGGCCCTGAACTCACTATGTAACCCAGCCAAGCCTTGAACCCAGCCATCCTCCTGCCTCTGCCTCCTGTATGCTGGGATTACAGGGGTGAGCCACCACACCCGGCATTGTGGTATATGGTACTGATTGTTGGTGGGTGTGAGTCACTATGCCCAGTATTGTTGTATGTGGTTACCAGGGATCGAACCAGGGACCTTGCACTTGCTATGCAAGTGCTGGAACCACTGAACTAAATCTCTGGCCCAAGATTTTAAGCATACCAAAAATAGCATATTGTAGCCAAACCCCTAAAATATTGATCACAAAACAAATACTGATCACCCTAGAAAGTAATAGTTTGATGTCCAAACAGGGGTCCCATCCATTGTCCTGAGAGCTGAAATATTGCTCCACAGTCAATGTCTGCATGAATTCAGATGCTACTTTGTCATAGGACTCAAAGTACAGGTAATAACATTGTTCTGAATCAATCCTAGCAGATAGATTAGCGAGGTAGTAAACTAACAACCAAGGATTCTAATCCAATTCGGATAATGCCACTAGGTTTGACAGTGAGTAATCTAGGGAAAAATTCATGGAACTAGTTTCAAGATGACTTGAGAAGTGCCATGGGAGCTCAGAAAGAAAAGTTGTGTTATTGTAGTAGCTGAGAACAAAGTGCACCTCTTCACACACACAGACTTACTCTAAATCCTGAAGGAATATCAGTAAAAGAGTGTGAATTGTTTGAGCCAAATAGAATAAGTAAACTCAGTATACATATGCTATTTGAAAATACTGACACAGTTTAATGAATGGTTTAAATTCTTGCCTTGTAGACCTACACTGATATCAAAAAAGTTGGTGATATTTTCTGTGGTTGATATCAACACAATTAAAGATAACTTTACTCTGCCTTAAAGAATGACAAGTTTGAGTCAATTATACTCAAACGGATGTACCTTCAGGAAATACTCATAAGTGAAATAAATAGGTCACAGATATGTAAATATCATATCTGTTCTCTGGTATGAGAAACTGAAGATGATAATGAGTTCTAGAATGTATGATGGGTATTGTGAAACAGAAAATATTCAAAGGGAAATGTGGTGGAGGGGTGAGTAATGAGGGATAAAGAAAAATGTGATGGCAATAAAAAAGCAAAACAAAGCTTATGTATTTAGGGGGTGGGACTTATGCGTGGATAGAGGAATGGAAAAAAATGAGAATAACATCGTGATATATACTGTCTGGTACAAATTACCAATACTGAATCTGATCATGATGTGTATATGCCATGTACCAATAAAGATAAAAATTTTTTAAAAGATAACCTTCCACAAACCAGAAACTTGTGTATTACAGGTCCAAAAGCCCTGAAAGTTCATTTAGTTAAATCTCCTAATTTTATAGAGAAGGAAAAGGAGGTCCAAAGTATCCATGTGATTGGAGCAAGATCACATAGCCAGTTAATGACTCAACTGGAACTAAAAACTGATTCATTCACCAAACCAGTATTTTCCAAACTGTGCATTAACTACACAGATTTCTCCAGGTGCTATCTCTCTTTCTCTCTCTCTCCCTCTCTCTCTCTCTCCCTCCCTCTCTCTCTCTCTCTCTCTCTCTCTCTCTCTCTCTTTCTCTCTCTCTCCCTCTCTCTCTCTCTCTCTCTCTCACACACACACACACACACATACACACACACATCTATATCTTTCTTAGAGATTCACAATGGACTATTTTACATCAGAAATTCTGAGCACTCTTTCAGTAAAGAAACATAACTTTACTAAGCCCAGCTCTTCTCACACTTGACCCTGACCTTCTTCATGCCATACAATAACCATTACCATACTATGAAATTAAATCATGAAACTTCTGCATCAAAACCTCATTTCTATACTTATTTATTTTATTTGGCACATTGCTCCATCCTTTTTAACTAACTACTCTCAATATCAAAACATGAGCAACAAGTAAAAATAGATTCTTAAATAAAACTCCACATAGTTTCATCAACCATCTCATCAAAGTCATAGAGAAATTCCAAGATAACTTCTATGCCAACCTGTTTCACAGCATAAAAGGAAATAATAGTCATTGCATTTATATGCACTTGCAGCTAATATAGCAGTGGCCTACTTTTTCAAAGTCAGTCATAACATTTGCTGTGGACCAACTCATTTCATGAGAATTTTCTTTGCCACTTATACAGAAACATTTTTAAAAATAAAAAAGAACAAGAATATTCCACACAACAGCCCGTCTGTCAATTTTAGTGTATTATAGAGCACCATTGTTTTAGCTGTGAATCTTTATCTCTAAATTTAACAAAAGGAGGTGCAAGTTAATACCCCATAGATGTTTTTAGAAGCTTCAGTCTATTTTAAAACCTGCTCCTCAGTTTCTGTGGCACTTTCATTTCACCTTAGCAAATGGGAATGTTAGACTGTGGAAGCTGTATGAAAATGTTTATATTCTTGAGTGTTGTATAATCTATTGGCTTAAGACAATAGACATTTGCAGAGGCATTATTCACTTTTGCCCAATGTGTCAGAACCACAGTGTTTATCACATCCATCATCACAACGATTTCCAGTAGAATCAGGTACACACTGGCCAACATGCAGACCAACATTAAAATCATTGCAATTAATATTCCCCTCTCTCTACCTCCTAAGAACTGAACCTAGGAAGCATTTTACCATGAAGCTGTATCACTAGCCCTTTTAATTTCATTTTGAGACAGAGTCTCACTAAATTAACTTACATTATTTTTTGGCCTCTCTAAATATCTTCCTCACAGAAGAGCTAAAATTAGGTTTAGTTGCCCTTAGGTGAAGTAAATTAAGGGCCTGGTTGCCCTCTATCTTAGTTTTCCTAAGATTGCTTGCAATGCACAGTCTAAACATAACATGAACATGGTAAATGTTGCTAAGACCAAGTCAAAATGAAGTTCTACAATAACTTATTTTTGAAACTAATAGATTAGAATAAATCCCAATAGAAACACTTTAACCATCTAAATGAGTAAAAATGCCAATTTCTCTTGAGGCTGACAGAGATATTTCACTTGATTTAATATGTTTGATGATCTTCCTGCAATAAATACTCCCTACTGTTCAGTATCTATTTTAAAATTACATATTTTAAACATAGTTTTAAAACATAATTTTTCCAAAGCAGAACTAGCCTGTTTCTGTGACTAAGCAATCTAAAATCCACCATTTTTAACTTACTCTCTGTTTCGTATCACTCTTCTGTATAATTTCCTGTCACTGAGAGATTTCAAAACTCAATCCATGGCCTCTTCTCTATCTAAACTCACTTCTTTTTTTCTCGTTTTTTTGAGACAGGGTCTCGCTTTGTAGTTCAGGTTGGCTCTGAGCTCATTATGTAGCCCAGGCAAGCCTCAAACTCAGCAATCCTCCTGTCTCTGCCTCCCGAGTGCTGGGATTACAGGCGTGAGCCACCACGCCCAGCTCAACTCACTTCTTCTGTAGATCATCCAGGATTTAAATCCTATCTGTATGCTGGTAGCTCCCAAATTTGTATACCCAGCTGAGTCCCCACTTAAAATTTCAAATTTTGTATCCAAATTTCTAATCAACAGACACATTTATATTTCTAACAACAACAAAAAAGCCTCACCATGTCCAAAGCTAAATTCCTCCAAAAACTAGCATATAGCCTTCTTCTTTCTCAGTTTATATCAATCTTGTTTTTCCCAATGCTCAGGTCAAAACTTTGTCACCCTGAACTTTTCTTTCATAATTTATTTCCAATCACACTGGAAATTGAGTTGATTTTCTCATTAAAACATATCCAGATATTAATATCAATTCACATTTGTTTTGTTGTATACACATACAAATAGCTGCAATGCATATGTTTGAATAAATGTTTATGTATGTGGAGTGATAGGTAGAAGAACATATCCTACCTAAGCATATCCACATCCTTATTTTTGGTATCTGTAAACACATTTCTTGACATGGCAAAGGATTTTGCTATTGTGATTAAACTGAGAGACTTGAGATGGGGCAATTAATCCAGATAATCTGGGTGAACTGAAGATTCTGTGCCCTTGACTTTGAAGATAGAGAAAAGTGTCATGAGTCAAGCAAAGCAGTTTCTAGAAGATGGAAAGGCAAGAAAAATTTTATCTACAGTCCTCTAGAAGTAACACAACCTGGCCAACATCTTAATTTCAGGAAAGCTGGTTTAGGCTTCTGATCTCCAAAACTGTAAGACAAAAACATAATATGGTTTTAACCCACTACACTGTGGTAATGTGTTACAGAGCATAGAAAACTAATATACTTGGCTCCATAACATGTTCTATTCTTTGAGTTCTATCCACTGAGACAGTATATTAGCATTATTATCCCAGTAGAAATGAGTCTATCTAGTGCCCAGATTTTGGTTTTTAAATAACACTTGCCAACAAAAAGTACCAGAGTTCCTTGGGAAAATGCCTGATTCTGAGACTGGTGCAAGAGCCTGCAGTATTTTGTAACACACACACGCACATGCACATGCACATGCACACACATGCACACACACACACACACACACAAGTATTCATCAAGGAAGTGTATGTCAAAGAGACTTAGAAACTAAGGAAAAGGCATAAAGGCAGTAGCCAAAGCTGGAATACTTTGAGCCACAAAATAACATTATGGATACCTTATAAGCCAAAGGGCAAGAATCCAAGATTCTATACTGATATAAATTAATGATAAAATATACAAATATATTCAGAGGAAGCAACAAATCTTCCCTACAGAATTCCAATTAATTATTATTGAAGAAATAAGGGAAATAAAAACCCACCACTAGAATACAATGGGAAGAAATCCTGCAGGCAAGATCTACCACATAATGTAGAATTTAAGGAGAGATGGGATATTTGCATAGCTTCAAAGTATCTGAAATGCCCACAGATTTTTAACACTATTCCAGAAGTTCAATTCCCAAGTCTTTGAGTAGGGGATGGACTCAGTCACTCACATCTAAAGAACAAAATATGCAAAACAAAAGGAAATACTAACCTCACAATAAAGAAACCTCAAAGTTAATATCACTAGTAACAAACCAGGCTGAGATCACACCAACCTGACCCAGTATTACAAAAAGGCTTCTCGTCTCTCTAACAATCTTGTCAAGATCTACAATCTTAACACAATTGTGAGAAAACATAAGAAAAATCCAAATTGAAAAGAAAAAGCCCATAAAATACCTGACCAGAAGTCTTCAAAATGATTAAGACACAACTGAGAAACTGTCCAAATTGCAAGAGACTAAGATGACAGCTGAGTTTTCTATGATATCTTAGATTGGATCCTAGAACAGAAAAAAGATACCAGTGAAAATGCTGATGAATTACAAATGAAATCTGCAGTATTGTTAATGCTATTAAGTCAGTTTTAAGTTTTTTAAAATGTGCCATCATTATGTAAATTTTAATATCAGCGAAAACTAGGTAAAGTGTATTTGGGAACCTGAACTTTTCTAAAATTATTTTGAAATAAACAGATCTTTTTAAATCCAGAGTCTATTTTCACCAACGCAATTGCCACTATTGTACAAGCCACCATGATTTCTCACTTGAATTGTTTCAGTAGTTTCCTTGCAGGTTTCTCTATTCCCTGCTCCTACACACATATATACCTTATACCTACCCTCGATTCTTGTACCCAGATAGTATATCAGCTCATTTTATTCCTTTGGTCAAAACCTGAGATAGATTCCTGTTTCCCTCAGGGCAAAAGCCAAAGGCACTAGGATAAGCACAAGTCCCCAAATTTTCACTCTAGCAACTTCTGCTTGGTCTTCACTCCTTCCCAGTCAGTCACTGGGCTTGGATGTTGTGACCTCCTTGGGCTTCCCAGATAATACAGATAGAAACATTTGACATGGCCCCTTGAATCCGGTCAGTTGCTCCCAAGTCCTGGAGCACATTCCCGAATACCTGCTTGGCCACTGCCTTACCTCTGCTGTATTTCTGGGCCTTTCCCAGCCACGGGATTTCATACTGCAACTAAGTCCTAACCTCTGTAACCAAAAACCTGCTGAACCTCACTATATTTTCTTTTTTAATGTTTTTAGTGTCTTACATAGTTTTTATTTCCTATTCATTTGTTTTGTATTATTATTTCAGTTTATTAGTATGTTTGTAGTACATGTTTACTTTTCTTGTGTGGAGTTGATACATGTGTGTGATACATCTTAATTTCTTTCCCTCCCTCCCTTCCACTCTCCCCATCCCTTGAACCCATTCCTTTTTTTTTCCTATACATGTTTGTAGCATATAATGTTTGCCTTCCTTTCATGGATGTTTCCTGCTATCTGTTTCCCCCCTCCATGAAAGCAGGAGTCTTTCTCTTTTTCATCTATGATATAATCTCAAGCACCTAGAACAGGTAGGCAGAGAAGATGCACAATAAACTGTTGCTGTTAAATTGAATTTATCCTCAATATTAAGTTCTCCTGGGTATGGAACAACCTTCAAATGATGTCAAAATCTTTATAAGCTTTGAAATAAATTTTCTGCACACGTCCATGTGCTTAAACATACCTAGTTCTTCATCTTTAGATAGGGTAGCTGCCTAGTCTGTGTTACCCAGGAATAAAGTAGTTCCAAGGATTTATGATTCCCAACATATGATGGTTATGCTTTTTTGATGTTGCAATAGTGTATACACTATGTATATTCAGTTCCTACAGTACTTTTTGGAATCCTGACCTTTGCCTCATGCTGGGCAGCAGTAAGACAGCCTCAGGACCCAGTAAGCCACGTGATCCCAGGAGGAAACAAACACCACTCTGTGGTGTACTTCACTGTGTTAATAGCCTATGATCTTTGGCAGATTATGCATGTTAAATGCAATTTCAGCCTGTGATAGGTGAATTCAATGCTATGTCACCCTGTCTTAGGCCAACCATCTATATAAGATGCTTTAGCAGACAGTATATTTCAGTGGTAGAATCCTTCCCCAGCATGCATGAGGTCCTGGAGAACAGTCGAAGAGAAAAAGGTTCAATCTCTGAAAGGTATGTCACCCTTACTAGGTTTTCTGTGTGCGAATCATGTGCCAGTAGGCATCTTGACTTATCCGTGCAGATGAATGTCTCAGAAAACTCTGTTCCAATGATCTAGGAAAAGTTTTCAACCAACAAGCATCGTCACTTTAGATACCAGATAAAGGGGTAACTAAATGCTAGGCCACATCATCATCCCTAACCCAAAACTTTTATTTCTAAAAAATTAATAGCCTTTCAGCTGGGCGTGGTGGCTCACGCCTATAATCCCAACACTCGGGAGGCAGAGACAGGAGGATTGCTGAGTTCGAGGCTTGCCTGGGCCACATAGTGAGCTCAGGGCCAGCCTGAGCTACAAAGTGAGACCTTGTCTCAAAAAAAAAAATTAATAGCCTTTCAGATTTCACTTTTTTTCATTTTTATTGTATTTGTTGTTAGTACATGTTTGCAGTACATACTTATTAAATTCACCACGGACGGTTGGTACATATACGTAACATCTCAATTCTTTTTACATCCCCTTTCTCTCTCTTCCATCTACACTTCCTTCATCTCTCAGTCCCTTCCCCTGTGTGCAAGATTTCTCATTTAAAAAGTAGACAGTATTCCGCTTTTCTTAAAAACTGGAAGATCCAGTAACATCAGTCTCGAGGTCATGAATGCCAGCAATCTTTTGTAGCTGAATGGCATTTTCTTGCTTCAGCCGGGACATCCTCTACAAATTCTTGGTTTCTGTGCACTGGGTTTGTTCTTTCCTCCATCTTTCCTATAGGAATTGAGTTTCTAACCCATGCTTCAGTGTAAAAGCAGAACAAAGGAAGGAAGAAATCCCCCAGCAATGAATGATTCCAGGTTCAGCTCTGCAGTTTCCCACATAGACTTTTAGAATTTGTATACATAATGTTGAAACTATCAGATTATAGACTATTTCCCTGATTGCGTATAAAGATATGAGTTTTAAAACTTCAATTTATTTAAAGGAAGCTATTTTTAAAAGAGCTTGTGTCTAAATTTTCTTTTCTTGTATATTTACTTCTTCCAGAAGTCTAAGTCAAGTAAGTTCATTTACTTAAAAAGAATACATGTTTATTTTCTGGTCTATTTATTTTTAGGGAAAACAAAAAGGGGAAATATATGCTAATCAGAAAGTCATTATCTTCTCTTCAAATGGAAATAACAGCTAGAAATATTTACTTTTCCAAATTTTGATCAGATGAAAGGAAATCAATTTGCTCTATTTGTATTAATATTTTATCCAAAATCCACCAATCCTACATAGATCAAATCATATTAGAAAACTTTATCCTATATTGGTTTCTCTGTCTCTTCATGCTTTGACTTGTTTTTTAACTTGTAACTGTTTCAGATTTGCTCTTACACATATTTCTTAGCATAATGCTAACTGAAATCAGATAATAAAATAGTCATAAGATCTCAAAGTCTTTAAACTTTATTCTGGACCCTACCTTGGTTTTCTATAGTCTGACTTACAGCAGAGAATTTTACCATCTAGTACATTTTTATTTATATAAAAAAGTTGTTATATATCTAGAAATATGTAACTCCAGCAGCAATAAGATTTGAAGAAGTTATTTTTTAAAAGGAGAGTTTCTTTGTCAAACTGACTGTTCCGGATCTACAGACATACGTAAACCAACTTTGGCTTTACTAAATGATTGAAAGTCCTTTAGCTAGACCTTAATGGAAACAAAATGTTAGTAGTGAATTACTGGAAAGCCATAAATGAGATTTAGAGTGATGTAAGAGATGGCTAGAGAATTCGTTTGAGTGGGTAGACTTTATAAATAGAACACAAGGGCTTCAGAGAAACACATCTACATGAAACCTCACTGGATTACAATGTGGTTTTGATCACTTACAGATGAGTCATGCTATATAGATCTATGATCTGATTGTGGGAGGAAACATTTATTTTAGTTAAAAAAAACCATAAAAATATTTCTTCACTTCTGTTAATAACCTTTTTTTTGAAATGATGGATTACCATCTCTGTCTCTGTTTCTGTCTCTCTCTCTCTCTCTCACACACACACACATTGCATAGAGTAGTCTTGTCAAATCTAACACTCAATAACTGATGTGATCAATGACTACTGAGCCTTCTTTTTCTTGTAGTTTTCTAGGGATTCTTTCCAGTCGTTAACTCAAACAGCTTCCATCCCAAAGACAAAAGAATTCTGGCATCTTTCTCAGAATTCCCCAAATATTGATTTGGACTTTTCCTTTACTGTTTTCTTAGACAAAGACGATACATTAATGCTTTCACTGAGATACAGTCTCTTTTTAAAAAGAGAAGAAATTCTAGTTGATAACTGATAATTTCAGACGATCAGTTTCAAATATTTTTCAGGGGCTGAGTTCTTATTGTGAAATCTAAGACAACAGTCTTTGAAAATGTAATAGTGGTCTTTGCCCTGTTCTTGAACTTGGGCCAGCTTGCCCTGAGATTATGCATTACAGAGCCTTTCTCTTTGCCTTGACTCTACTTCACCTTATCACCTGACATATTTACACTCCACACTACTCTTCTTTCTCAAAAATTCTCCCGTCATTATCTGTGAGGATCAAGTTACCAAGATTAATGAGCTGCTGTTGATGTTGCTACTGTGCTGTTGTTATTTTCAAACTTCTTTGGATTGTGGGGTAAGAATCATACTCAAATAATCACTGATTTATTCTATCTCTTTTGTTTCTAACACACATTTATTTAATGTAGATGATAAAATCCCAGTTTTCCTTAGGACCATTTCTGTGTGTGTATTCCTCAATCATATATAAACCTAGGAATGTGAAAAATAGTTAAAATTATGACTTCTACATATGCACATCGACAACCCCACATCAGACTTCCAGTGTTCTTCATCATCCTCCCTAAGTGCCCTCATCAGCAGCAACTCAATCAAGATGGCCAGAAAATAATCCTGTCTTAGCAGAATAAAAACAAGAGAATGAGAAGGGAAAGAGGAGACAGAAAAGGGAAACCATTGGCTATCTCACCTGCAATGGAATTTTCCAAATGTTCTTAACCATAAAAAGATATGATCTAACTTATTATAGAGGTATAAACAGTGCAGACACATACAACATCATAAATATGATCTATATCATATCCTAGAGGGTCACAATATTCTCTGTAGGATTTAAATAGAAGCCACTGTGAGATGACATTTGTGATAGAAAATAATACAACACAACAGTGTTACCAATAGACCTAGTGAGCTCTAGTCTCGAAAGAAAACTGCCTAGGTTCAAGGTCAACACTGATGAGCTAAGACTGGAGTTTGCTACTTACTCTCTCTGAATCTCAGTTTCCTCATCTTTAGGTTTATTATTAGCCTCATTTAAACATGAAGAAACTTGGGCCAGAGATTTAGCTCAGTGGTTCCAGCATCCACCTAGCAAGTGCAAGGTCCCTGGTTCTATCCCCAGTAACCACATACAACAATACTGGGCATAGTGACTCACAACCACCAGCAATCAGTATCATACCACAGCATTGGGCATAGTGGCTCATGCCTGTAATCCCAGCACTTGGGAGGCAGAGGCAGGAGGACTGCTGAGTTTGAGGCTTCCCTGGGCTACATAGTGAGCTCAGGACCAGCCTGAACTATAAAGGGAGACCCTGTCAAAAAAAAAAAAATAAAGATTGGGCCAGAGATTTAGCTCAGTAGTTCCAGAGCCTGCCTCACAAGTGCAAGGCCTGGAGTTCGATCCCGGTAACCACGTACAATGCTGGGCATGGCGACTCATGCCCACCAGCCATCAATACCACATACCACAGTGCTAGGCGTGGGGGCTCACGCCTGTAATCCCAGCACTCAGGAGGCAGAGACAGGAGGATTGCTGAGTTCCAGGTTTGCCTGGGCTACATAATGAGTTGAGGGTCAGCCTGAACTACAAAGCGAGACCCTGTCTCAAAAAAAAAAAAAGATTAACATGAAGAAACTGACGTTCTGAGTCATTAATTAGTGAGCTCCTCTCCTAAGACTGAGAATGATTATTTTCTCTTCAGGTGAAAGAGGTTCATGTATTGCATACATATCTCTTAATGCAAGAGTGCCCTTCATGTGTCATTGTTTAGGGAGAAGTATATAAGAATCTGAAAACCTTGATATCTAGAAGCTATATTTACTTCTAAGCATGTTTGCAAGTATTTCTGTGCCATACTTAACAAAATGAAACCTTCAGAGTCCATATTCCCAAGTTATAAGGAAAGGTTTAAATTCCCTTGTCTTTTGCTCCTTGGAGAAAGCCACACTGACCTGATATTTAAAGGCTAGAAGGATGCAACTGAATGAATTTGAGGCTTGGGAAAGAAAATGGAGTATGGTAAGACCCAGAGGGTTGCTTATCCCCAACAGAATATGCAAAGCTGGCTATAAAAGTTAGTAGCCCAGATATAAGTACCTAAGGACTCTACATAATTCCTTTAAGCCAAGAAACTAATAGAAATCTAATGACTCAATAACATGGACTAGACAGGACCCAAAATAGTAGAACACCAAAAGGAGTTTCAGGAAGAAAGCATTGGAGATTTTGCTATAGGATCTAAACTACAGAGACTGAGAAGCACAAAAATGGCAGTACTACCCAGAAGAAACAAAGAAAATTGACAGTCCTTTTTACAGGAAGTTTTTCTTTCCCTGAAATTTGTTGATTTCAACAATGAGTTGAAAAAAAAACAAAATATTATAATGTTATGCTTATACAACATAGTTTTAAAACAGTTTGAAATTTGGAATCAGAAGACCTAAGTTCAAGTCCTGATCTCACCAATGTAATGCCTAATGAATCTCAGCATCTTTGAATTCGTTTCTTATGACTGCCATGAAGATGATAAGACTATTTCCTTCACCGTGTTCTGTAATCCGTCCTGGTCAGGTTACCATGCCATCTCCGTCATCTGACAGCCTCGGAAGGGTGAGCAGGGACTCGGAATCACAACACCCAGACTCCTTGTGGATTGAGAGGTTTCTTTATTTTGGAAGTTACAGGCATTCACAAAGGGTGCCTTGGGATGTGATTGGATGAGAGAGGGCTCACAGCAGGGTGTGATTAGGCCCAAGGGCAAAAGCAGCATTTAGCTATGTATGATTGGTCTGCCTCACCTGCATCTGTGCATTGCTATGGCCTCTTTTCATCTGTGGGGGGGGAGGGGGAAGGGAGGGAGGGAGGGGGAGAGAGAGGGAGGGAGAGGGAGGGAGAGAGTGAGAGAGAGGGAGGGAGAGGGAGGGAGAGAGAGAGGGAGAGAGTGAGAGAAAGAGAGAGGGAGAGAGGGAGGGAGAGAGGGAGGGAGGGAATAAGTGGAAGCACCTGAAGAAGAGTTTGGCCACAGTGTTAAGTGGAATAAATGAGAATGTACATCAGATATTATCAGGAAAAGAATGATAAAAGTGACTAACAAGATCTTTTATATTAGTTGGGATTTCTCAAGTGCTAGACATTCTTCTACCAGCTTCATGCACTTGGTGTACCTCATGTTTTGTTAAATGTAGTGTTTCTTAATCCATTTATTCACTTGAAATATCCACTGAAAATTTGCTGCTATGTAGAATGTCATATACCCTATATTGAAAAAAACTTACAGTCTCATGGGGGAACTCAGAAGGCAAAGAGTCATGCTCTTCAGAAACAGAGTCCTGAATACATACAGATTACAAAAAGCAGTTTAATGGAGTGAGAGCAACAATTTGTTTTAAAGGATCACTGCTCACAATTATTTACAGTAGAATACCACATGCGCTGTGTGTAGAAGTGTGATCCCTCTTGATAGTGTAAATAAATTCAAGCCTGATCACAAGAATCTGAGAAGCCTCCAGAGGAATCTCATCTTTGTTGAAGAAGGAACCAAGCATTATGCACTTAATGCTGCGCTTCTGGATTCAGTATAGCAGGTGCCTATTGAGTCTGTCTGACCCTACTCTGGATTTATGTGTGGGTTCTCAGGAGACAGCAGGCTAAGCAGAAATAGAAAGAACTGTTGTTCAAGCTCTGAGGCACATTGTGGCCTCATAGAATTCCACATACAGCAGCTTAACCACACTCCATCATACAAGTCCACTGAGGCCTACAATAAAGGAGATAAGGAGTCATCCATAGTATCTGAGAGAAATTGCTGGATCCTTTAGAGGAGCAGTGAAGAATACAAGGAGAAGATTAGATGACATATCAGATAGATAGATGATAGATAAATGATAGAGATAGATGATAGATAGATAGATGATAGATAGATGATAAACTCCATCGTTCAGTTTTCTTGTTGCTAGGACAAAAATATCTGAAATCATCAAATTAAAGGGCAAAAGTTTATTTCAGCTCATGGTTTCTGAGGTTGCAGTCCATGGTAGGCTGACTTCAAGGCAGAAACAGCATGGTAGAAAGGCATGATGGAGGAATGCTTCTCAACTCATAGATCTGAGAAGCAGAGAGTAAATAAAAAGCCTGAGAGGAAGGGACCAGGGACTAGATGGAGTCTTAAAAACCCATTCACCTGTGAACTCACTACTAATTCAACCCATTAATGAGCTTAGAGCTCTCAGAATCTAATCACTTCTCTGGAAATCACTTAATCCAGGCAACTTGATAATAAAGATTAACCATCACACGAGCCCACATGAAAAATGTTATGATTGGCTAAATTTCCTCCAAAACTCATTTTTGAAATTCAATTGCCATTGTGACAGTATTGAGTAATGAGACACTTAAGAAGAGATAAGGCAATGAGAGATCCATCCTCATGAATAGATTTATACTATTATTGTGAGAGTAGATTTGTTACTGTGCATATTGCTTGGGATTCTCTAAAGGAACAGAATCAATAGAAAATACATGTGTGATTATGCAAATGGATTTATTAGTTAGGCTTAGAGAATCAGGTGGCAATGTCCATAGTGGTCCTCTGAGTGCTGTGGAGCTAGAGGACCCAGTAGTTGCTCAGCCTAAGAAGATGGACGTTGCAGAACAAGATGGACCAAAGATGTATCTCCAGTCCAGAATCAAAGGCTGAAAGTTCACTGGAGAATCTCTGAAATGTGTCTGCACTGGGATCCTGAAGAAACTACAGACTGAGACTGATCTTAAAAGGCAGGGACAGAAAAAGAGGCATCCACTCAAGAAGGCTGCAACTTTAAAAATGCAGGAACTTCCTCTTTCCTTTCTTATTCCACTCAGGTGACAAGCCATTTGGGGAGTGCTACCCATGACTAGAGTGGGTGTTTCCTTCTCAGTTTCCTGTCCTCCAACCAAATTATCTCCACAGACATACCCAGGTTTCACTTTATGATTCTGTTTGGTGTTCTATCCAGTTAAGTTGCCATATCATAATTATCAGTCATACAGAGGAGTTGCTTTATATAAAAGTGAAAAGTTGATAATTTGTTTCTGAAGCTCCTCCTATTATTTTCAACAAGTTTTTAATACTAAAGAGGAAGGGGTCAGGGGCTATATATTGAATACATTCAATGTCTATAACATATTGATGAGATTACTAGGTTTAAGCTACTGTGTTTTATAATTCAAAATACAGTCTATCCTGAGAACATCTCACAAGATGGAGATACATCTCACAAGATAAAATACATAAGGCACCAGTGTGGCCACTTTGAGCATATCGATACTTAAGACATTTAAAATCCTTTTTATATTTATTCCATATTTCTGGACCAATTTATAGGACAAGTAACTTATAACAGCTCAAAATGATTTATCTATGACCTCATTTCATTCAGCATCAAGATTTCAATTGCTATTCTATTTCCCTAATATTATAGAAATAAGCTCCAAAAACAGGTCTTTGTCAGATATATATGTCACTTTTGAATTTTGAATTTATCAGACTCTGTCTGCCCAGCCCATGAAAATGGATTTCAAAGTAGGATAATGACCAAAGCCCTAAGCATTTGAATAGTTCTGCTTTCTATGAAAACTACAGATATCGGCCCACAAATGATTTGTAAGAAATTATGTACCTACCTTACTTTTAAAAAACCAGAAAAACTCTCAAAAGAACATAGAATAAAAGTAAAATAATAATTTTTTTCATTCTCCAGAAACTTATCAACTTGGAATATTATTCTCCTGGTTTTGGTTTTCTTTTCTTCACTCTCAGGAAATCCTAGGCTAATGTATATTTATATTTTAGTAAAATTGCCTGTCAAAAATAGAAAAGAGAAGGAAAAAAGAGGGAATTTGAAAAACTGTAATAAACAAAAATAATGATTTTGAGCACATATAAATAGAAATCACCTTTTGTAATCACCTTACGAAATAAATGAAAATGTATTTAATTTCTACAGATAGATTTTATGTGAAAATGTTAATTCTGCTTGTGCACAAAGATTTGTTATCTATGAGTCTATCCCCCAGGGCATTTTCTCTGCTCTACTAGGCTTGGTAGTTCATGAGGAGTTTTGTTAAGCATTTCAAAATTCATTGGAATTTATCTCTATCCTCAAGCAGAAAGAGAAATAAAAAACTTTCTTCAAAAAGTTTTTGTATTTTATGTCTTAATGTAGGCAATAGGAGTAATATTCTTCAATTCTAATATCCAGGATACATTTTAGGAAAGATGGGAGAGAAAAGATAATGAGAGTATTTTGACTATGTGTACTGGGCATGAATGTTGTCAAAGAATTTTAAAGAATAGTGTATTAGTTTGTTAGCTTTCTCATCATTGAAAAATAATATCTGAAACCCATAACTTTAAAAAAAAGGCTTCATTTGTCTCTCAGTCTTTCATAGATTTAGCCTATGTCTGACTAGGTTCCATGGCAGAAATATCAATATATCAGGACATGATAGAACAAACATGCTTAGTTTGTGGCAGGAAAAAAGTAGAGCCTGCAAACAATGCCAAAGAGGGAGAAGCAGAGAACCACACATAAACTTCAAGGCTGAGTTTTCATGACCCACTTTGACACTCAAAGCCAAACAGGTTGAAATTCTATCCTACCCATAACATCCCAGCTCTTTCCAACTTGCTACCTAAGCACATCTTACTAAACTTCACTTAATCTCCAAATAAACATAATAGTAAATATATAATCCCACCTGATCTAATCCTGTGTTTAGAATTGCTGTTAGTCTGAGGTTAGCCTGGGCTACATAGTGAGTTCAGGGCCAGCCTGAACTACAAAGCAAGACCCTGTCTTAAAAAAAAAAAAATCCAAGTCTAAGTCTCCCCTGAAACTCAAGGCAAATTTTCAGCTGTGAATATTGGAAACAATCCAGATGCCCATCATCTGGGGACTGGATAAAGAAGATGTGGTTTTCTATAGAATGGAGTATTACTCTGCCATAAAGAATGATAAGTTTGAGGCATTTCTTCGAATGGATATACCTTCAGGTCATACTCATAAGTGAAATAAATAGGTCACAGATGTGTAAATATCATATCTTTTCTCTGGTATGAAAAACTGGAAGATGTAAATGAGCTCTAGAATAAATAGTAGATACTATGAAATAGAAAATATTCAAAGAGGAAATGGGGTGTAGGGGTAAATAACAAGGGGAAGAAAAAATATTATGGTAATAAAAAAAGGGAACCAACACATGTATATGGGGACAGGAGATTGTAGGGTGGGTAGAGGAATGGAAAAATGAGAATTAAATTGTGTTACATACTGCTACAAATTCTTAACATTGTGTGTGCTCCTGATGTGTATATATAATGTACCAATAAAAATTCAATTTTTAAGTCAAAAACAAAGTACAGAATCCCAAAGTAAAATGGTTTAGTGTAAACAGTCCCATTCCAAAAGGGAGAACTAAGGAGACAGAAAATAATTAGGGCAAAACAAAAACCCAGGAGGACAAACATTAATTCTTGGACCTCTATACCTGTAATTTGGAGCACACAGTGGTAAAATGTAAATTCCACAGGACTTGTGCAGTCCCACTCCTTGGTTTTGAGAATGACAGCTCACATGACCTCTCCATTGGACTGGCTCTATTCACACCCAACAGCTTTCCTCAGCTGATATTCCATATTCCTGAAAAGCTCAACTTCCTGAGATTTCCACTGCACCTCTGACTTCATTTTCAAAACTTCATACTCTGCCTTCCTATAGACTCCTTTCATGACTTCCCAGGCGTTCCTTGATATCTGGGTGGAAGTCTTTCCGACTGCCTAACTCGTTCCTTCTTCATCCTAGTAAAAACAGTATCGTCCACATAATGCCAAGGTTGGCTGCCAACTTGGGCAATGTCCAGTCTCCTTTGGACTATGATTGTGACCTTTAAGTGTGTGAATGCTTGAGCACAATGAAATAAATCCCAGGGAAGCAGTTTCCTAGGGAGCCCTTGATAAGAAGGCAACCCAGGCTGGAGATTTAGCTTAGTAGTTCAGGCGTCTGCCTAGCAAGCACAAGGTCCCTCTTTTGATCCCTGGTAACCACATACAACAGCACTGGGCATGGTGACTCATGCCCACCAGCAATCAGGACCACATACCACAATGCCGGGTGTGGTGGTTTACGCCTGTAATCCCAGCACTCTGGAGGCAGAGGCAGGAGGCTTGCTGAGTTCAAGGTTTGCCTAAGCTACGTAGTGAACTTAGGGCCACCCTGAACTACAAAGCTAGACCTTGTTCCAAAAAAAAAAGAAGGCATCCCAAGGACTCTTTCAAATGAAAGGGCTACACATTTTACCTTGAGGATGTGATGGATGGGGTCTTGCTACTTCCTGAGATTCCTTCACAGTAACTCTCTGTCTCTGTATAAAGTACTTAATTTCTTTTCAGTGGTGTTAACCTCTGCATCAGCCAGTCCCCTTTGGCCCCAATTTTACATTTGGTTCATTTTGAGCCAAAGTTTTCTTTCAGTCTTTTCTGGGTTTTTTTTTTTTTTTTTTTTTTTTTTTTTTTTTTTTTTTTTTTTTTTTTTTGCTCTGGTTCTCATTATAAACCTGGCTAAAAGCAGTCAACAATCCCCAGGCCATAATGTAAATGTTGGTCTGTTTTGAAATTTCTTCCACTAGCTTAGTCCACCACCCTTAATCTTAATGGCCTTCAAAGTCACAGGACATGAACAAAATGTAGACAAATTTTCTGCCAGGGTTTAACAGTGTGGCTTGTAGTCTAACAGCCAGTGGAGTCCTTGTTCCCCACTAACACCTCTTAAACATGACCTTTACTGCCAGCATCTTATCAGCTTTCTGGTCTTCTGAGCTCTGAGCAGAATCACCTTCAAGTTCTGTTTACATCATTTTATAGCTTCTGTAGCTCACAGTTCAAAAATCTTTCCAAACTATTCTTAAAAATCAATGGTAAAGTCCTCTTAAAATACATGGTCATGGGGCCGGAGGGTTAGCTCAGTGGTTCCGGCGCCTGCCTCGCAAGCGCAAGGACCTGAGTTCGATCCCCAGTAACCACATATAATGCTGGGCGTGGAGACACGCCCACCAACAAACAACACCGCATACCACAATGCCGGACGCGGTGGCTCACACCTGTAATCCCAGCACTCGGGAGGCAGAGACAGGAGGATTGCGGAGTTCGCGGCGGCTTGCCTGGGCACCATGGTGAGCTCAGGGCCAGCCTGAGCGAGACCCTGTCTCCAAAAAGCGAAAAAAAAAAAAGATACATGGTCATGCATTGCTACAGAAATAACCCTTTCTGCTACCAATATTTTATATTACTCACTTTGCTCACATTCACAGTATCAAATAGGAAAGGTTTATTTTGGCTCATGGTTTACAGAGGGCTTAATTCATGGGCATTTGTCTTCAATGTAGAAACATAGGGGAAAGGCATGTTGACAAGAAGCAGAGACAAAGAAGGGATGAGCTAGAAACAAGAATACACCCTTCCTGGTAACACCCTCAGTGACCCACCTCCAACAAGCCCCACCTCCTGACAGCACATTCAACCACTGAACTTATCAGTGGACAGATCCACTTATGAATATATCTCCTCCAAGATCAAATCACCTTTGAAATGCATGAAACTTCAGTATATTTTAGCTCTAAACTGTAATAAATAGTTCTCATTATAATCTTTTTGATTAATTAAATATGCATGTTGATGGAAAGTAAGCTAAATATTTTGAAAATTTTAAAACATATTAATATTTTATCTATTGTAAGTTATCTGAACCTATTGTTCAAAGATCATAAATCACTTCTTGAGAATTCCAATCCAACTTCAATTATCCTCAGTACCAAAATGTTTAAGATTAGTAAGACTATTGTAAGAAAAAAATAAATTATTCACCTATCTGTTACAAATTTAAGACTTGCCTGTTATGAACATACTCTCTGAGCCATGAAGATGACAATTGGATTTATCTACTTTAAAAGCTTAAAATTTTGTGGGAAAATATGACTTGCATTTATAAATATTTATGGCAGATAATATTATGTATCATCATCATTTATAATATCACACATCATATTAAAATGTTAATCTGTTCTTACAGCAATAAACAAATAAGTTGCTTCCTATCAATACATGCTGTTAGGAGTTATTATCTATATCTAACAGGGAGTAATACCTATATATACATATATCCATATACATACACCCACATGGAGACTACAAGTATGTTTTCCAAACTTCTATAATAATACATAAAAGCTTGGAAACTGATTTTTTAAATCAATTACTGAAATGAAATCACCAAAGAAAGAAGTTGAGAATATGCATTTTTATTAAGTAACTCAGTTGATTTAGACCAAGTAGATTTATAAACACAACAATTCTCATAGCGATCCTACAAAACTATAGTGAGAGATTAACTGTTTCAAGGACTCCAAAACTCATATAAAACAATCTGACTTCTAATATTTTGTTCTTTTCACTGCACTATACTGTCTTTGTTCAGTGAGACAATGATCAAGTTGAAGGTGGAAAAATGGAATTAAAGCACTTATAGAAAAATTCATTTCCATTGATGCTTAAAAATAGTGCTATAGGGCCAGAGATTTGGCTCAGTGGTTCCAGCACCTGCCTCACAAGCGCAAGGTCCCTGGTTCAATCCCCGGTAACCACATACAACAATACTGGGCATGGTACGCCCACTGGCAATCAGTACCTCACACCACAGGTGCCGGGCTTGGTGGCTCAAGCCTGTAATCCCAGCACTTGGGAGGCAGAGGCAGGAGGATTGCTGAGTTCAAGGCTTGCCTGGGCTACATGGTGAGCTCAGGGCCAGCCTGAACTACAAAGCGAGACCCTGTCTCAAAAAAAAAAAATAGTGTTATAATGTGTTTTATAGTAGTGGACAAAAGTATTGTAAGACCTTGAAATAAAATCTTTGTTGGAGGAAGAATGTGAAGGTTTGTGGGAAAGATGAAATTTTTTGCTTCCTAGAATAAATTTGAGAAGACACTTGAAAAAGAAATGAGACAGCCTATAGCTTCAAAAAAACAAAAAATGTGCCCACTGGATGTGGAAAAAATTACTCCAGACTAAAGAGTTCTTATGACAAAATATGGGATATATGTTATCACAATCTCTGTTTTCTAACCCTACCTGTATCACAAACTCACACCAGGAGCTGCCTGATAGTGTTAATAATGTCAGTGGAAAGACATATTTAAAAAAAATATTCATTGTATCATTATAGAAAACAATCAAGACCTTCTTCTAAAACTTAAAAATAAAACTACCTTATGATTCAGCAATTCAACTTCTAGATATGTATGTATCCAAAGAATTGAATTCAGTATATCAAAGGGATATTGCATTACCATGGTTATTGAAGCACTATTTGCAGTGGACTCAATCTATGTAACTACCAGTGGATGACTAGATAAAGAAATATGTGGCATATATATGCATGGAATACTGTTCCGCCCTAAAAAGAATGGAATCCTGTCATTTTTCAAAAACACAGATGAACCAGGAGTCTGGAGGACATGCTGAGTGAAATAAGGTAGGCAAGAAAAACAATCACTTCGCTTATATGTGCAATCTAAAAATGTCAAACTCATAGAATCAGAGTACAATGATTATTATCAGGGCTCAGGGGCAATGGGGAAATCAGAACAAAGTTGATCAAAATATACAAAATTTCAGTTAGAAGAAATAAACTTGGAGTGATTATACTAAATAATATTTTATTGTATATTTGAAAGTTTCTCAGGGTAGATTTTTACATATTCTCACCACAATGCATAAGTATGTGAGATAATATAATTAGTTTGACTTAGTCATTCTCCAAGGAGGACATATATTAAACCATCAGATTATACCTTTGTAAATTATAGTTTGTCAATTAAAACAATTTTTAGAAATGTTTCCAAAAAGAGAAAAAGGAAAACATTCCTAGCAAGGAAAAAAATCTAAACTATGAGATTCTGTGTTTAACTCCAAGTTAAATCAGAACCAAATTATGAAGGAGTCTAAAGACCTCAGAAAGTAGAAGCTATGTAATATATTATGTTTTTCAAAAGAATTCAGAAGTGTTCACAAACATCTTAAAATGAATCTGCAATTTTGTGTGAATGTATGCTTTCTAAGAAAATTTATAATTTTTGTCAGTTTCTCATTAAAAACCTATAGCAAAGGGGATGTGGTATGGGAAAGTAATAAGGGGAAAAATAAATGTGATTTGAAAAGAAATAATATGGATATTGGGGTGGGGGTTTGTAGGGTGGGTAGCCATATGGGTGAAAATGAGAATTAACTCGTGTCATATACTGATACAAATTCCCCAAGGTTGAGTGTGATTGTGAGCTGTATATAAAATATAATAATAATGAATTCAATTTAAAGAAACCTATAGCACAAAGAAGTTCAGGTGAAAGGAGAGACTATAACTTTAACTCTATAGATTACAGAAAAGAACAAAAACAGGTACCTAATGTTGAAGCCCTGAGAAGGCTATCTAAGCAAGAGGATTCAAGGTAGGATGTTCTAATAAATGTCTAAGAGTGGGAACCCCTAATAAAACAACCCATTTATTGTTGCAGTGAACGTACTCCACCATGGTCAACTTCTGGTTACCAATGAGACAATTAACTCAATTCTGGAAAATGTTAATAATCAGAGCCAGTAGGCCTCTCATTCAAGATGAAAAACTAAATTAAATCAAGTTACTTATGAAAATAGACATAGTTTTTTGTGCATCTTCTGTGTAAGATTTTACTTTAAAATGTATATCAAGAAGTGGCTTTTTTTGGTTTTTGTTTTTTGTCTGTTTGTTTTTGGAGACAGTGTGATGGTTTTGTAGTTCAGGCTGGCCCTGAGCTATGGAGCTCAAGCAAGTCTCAAACTCAGCAATCCTGCTGCCTCTGCCTCCTGAGTGCTGGGATTATAGGCTTGAGCTACCAAGCCTGGAGTTTGTGGTATGTGGTACTGATTGCCAGTGGGCATGAGTCACCGTGCCCAGTATTGTTTATGTGGTTACTGGAGATGGAACCAGGGACCTTGCACTTGCTAGGCAGGTGCTAGAACCACTGAGCTAAATCTCTGGCCTTCAACAAGAATTTTTAAAAATATTTATCCAAATTTGAAAGATGAGAATAAGTGAATGAAGCAAAAGCAATCTTTAACATTCTGATAAAGAAATTAAGACCTGTAGAAAATTAATTCAAAGAAAGGATGCTATAGTTAGGAGGAAGAAATCAAGTTCTTAGAGGAATTGCTTTCAAAGTAAGGAAACTAGGCCACCAGCATCACCTAAAACTTGCCAGAAATTAAGTTCCCTATCCTCTAACTTTTTAATCAGAAACTAGAGAGAGGACCAACTTGTGTCCTAAGTTCTCTATGGGATAGTGTTACGATGCTATCACTTCAGAAGAGCACTACTTATTGGGGAAACTGGCTTTCCACATCCCAAAGACTGAAACAAGACCCTAGTCTCTCAACATATACTAAGCTATGATCAAAATGGATCAAAGACCTAAATATTAAAACAGAAATACTAAATCTTCTGGAAGAGAGAATAGGTAGAACTCTTGACAACATAGAGATAGACAAAGACTTCATGAACAAAACCAGATTCCTTGGGAAATAGTGCAAAAAATCAGCAACTGGGATTTCATCCCATTAAAAACCTTTTGCACATCAAGATAAATTACCAACAGAGTGAAAAGACAACCTACAGAGCAGGAAAAAATTTAGCCAGTTGTCTCTCAGACGAAGGACTAATATCATATTTGCTACTCAGTTTTAAGATCACCAGGCATTTATTTGACAACCATGCTGATATTCTGGCTTTCGTATCAACAATATAAATATTACTATTAACAAAAAGACCACTCAGTGTGGCTTTAAGATTTTTATCTCAAAAGAGAGATATATAGTAAAAATATTGCACTTCATAGTCATTTTTAATTTTTTTTCTTTGTAGTCCTGCCAACAACTTGATATGCCACTAAATTTGTTTTACTTCGTTTTAAATTTGGGAGAATAACATTTTATTTTATATATATAAAATATTACATGATTCCAAAATTAAAAACTAAAAAACAAGGTACATTCAGGGTTATGTATCCTTTATTTTTCTCCTGTTTTAATATCTTATTATGTATATGTATTGATATCACCCCTCCTTTTGAACACAAGGATTAGCAAACACTATTCTATGTCTCACATTTTCCATTAACAGTATCCTGGTGATCGCATTATATCAATACATAGAGGCCCTCTTCATTTCTTTCTACATCTATATAAGCACTACATTATGTATGTATACCACAGTTTATTCTATCAGTACTATATTAACATACATTAGGTTTGTTTCCAGATTTTTGCAATATTAAACCTAGCCAGAATGAGTATCCTGTGTATATGCCAATTCTGCCAGTGTATCTCTAGAAATCACCATATTCTTAGAAGGTTAATAGCTAGGTCAAAAGTTAAACAAATATGTAATTTGGGCACATACTGACTATAAAATGCCCCCCAAAATGTTGTACGTACCTCAGAACAGTGGCAAGTTCCTATGGTCCCTACTACTATAGAAGCCTGAGGTAAGAGGACCACTTGAGCCCAGGAATTCAAAACCATTCTGGAAACATAGCAAGAATACTCCCAGCAGAGCCAGGGATTTAGCCCAAGTGGTACTGCACCTATCGTGGAAGCACAGGACCTGAGTTCAATCCCTGGTACCACAAAAAAAAAAAAAAAAAAAAGAATGGCCCCAGCAAAATATGTTATGATATTCTGAATTTATTTTCAATTTGCAAAGATAGTGAATGAGAGTGTTTATTTCTTCCCAGCCTTATGAAAACACATGTCATCAAATATCTTTATTTCTGGTAACTGAGCAAGTGTCTTAATGTAATTTAAACTATATTTGTCTTGTTACAAGCAAGAAATTAAGATCCAAGTTTGCATTTTGTTTTTGTGAATTGTCTATTCTCTATAGCCCATTTTTCTGTGTTTTTTCCTGAGGGAGAGGACACAACATTTTTTAAATAGAATTACACCTTCAATAATCAGTCATGTTTGTGTTTTTCTTAATTCTTCACCTATGATGTAAATCTGAAGTCTTCTTGCCTAAATGACAAAATATACCATTAGTAAAATAGAAAATAATTTTCTGGAGCAATTTATCCTATGAATAAACATTAAATCATTAAATCTCTTACCTTTTTAAGAGAAGACAACATAAACTACTATGATGCAGCCCACAATCCATCCAATCAAGAGAAGAATGGGAACCACAAGGTGTGACAGTGTATACTCTGCTTAAAAATAAAGAAAACAGATCAATCAATCATTTGGGAAATAAATTTTCTGAATCAATACAATGAGAGGAATCTGGTAGTATGGAGGAAAAATAATACACTGTCTGCTCATATCTATACGTAACTATTTTTTCACAAAGGATTCCACTGAATGGGTTACAAATTCTGGGTGCTTAGAATAGAAGACCTACTTTCAAGCCAAGGCCATCTATACAACCTTGAACAATTAAAATCTTGAACTACTCTCTTTGTAAAATATAGATAATGCAACTTATGTAACCCTCTTTTTGAAATGGTGACGGTCAACTGACACAACACTTGCAAAGCTATGCAAACCCTAATCACAGTGTGCTTAGTGTATACAAATCACATTCACGCATCTGTACAATAATACATTGAGTAAATGTTTACATAATAACAACTCAATGTAACTCTGAGATAATTCCTACTAAGCTAAATAAATCACAAAATATACAATTGTTCTTGTTCTCAATGATGACTAATGTTAAATTTCACAGGAAAAGAAAAGCATCATACATTATATAACCATTCTCAACTAAAAAAAAGAGATACTATTTCTTTAAAATTGTTTTTCATAACTAGCATTGAGTTTTCTTTATGACTGGTAATAATTCACCACCCACATGGAAGACATATATACACACACACACACACACACACATATATATATATATATATATATCTTTTCCTACTGTATTTCCTATTTGTTACCTTACCTGTAAAACACAATTTTTTATGAATGTATCTACTTTTTAAAACTCACTGCATCTACCTCTTGCTTTTTCAAGCAAACACATAAGCAAACAATTCATACACACACACACACACACACACATATATATGAAACAAAAGAATTTAGAAGCAGCACAGGAAAACTTCTTACAGAAGTAATGTCTCCATGTTAAGGAGTCAGATGTATTTTTTATTGGAAAGTCCAATTAGAGCTTATGCCATTAGCTAACAAAAAGAATTCTTAGCAAATGTATACTCATTAGAATTTCCATCACTTTAAAATGTGAACGTTTTTAAAAATGCTATTAAAGTTATTAGGAGATGAGATTCTTCTGAAATTAGAACATAGTCTCATGAAAGTAAATTTTCTAAAGCTTAAATGAACTTTAATACTTTTGATCTATTTTTACAAGAATGCTAGTGTCCCTTTTAACTGACAAATACAATGGGCTTTCCTTGCTTCTCTGCCACATTGTGACTTGAAAAGGGAAAAACACATCTTCTTTTCCTGTCCTGTGGTATTTCTTTAAGCATAGAGCAAACATTATAAAATCCCCTTTGCTCTCATTCTATAAATGCCATTCTATGAGTTAAGATACCGTTAAAGAGAAAGTACATACCAGTAATTTTTGAACAGTTAAGTAAATGACAGTAGTTTTGCCAATTTCAAAGAACTTGAAAATTAATATTGGTATTTCATAGGAATGTTTATAAATATTTTATACAAGAATATTTTGATAAAGTTTAATGAGGCATGTTAATGTTGCATATAGTAAAGCTCTAAAAGTAACTACTCTATTATTTATTATTCTTTGTAAAACAATACTACTAGTGAATTTTAACTCAAAGTTTAACTGTATTAATGTTTATTAATATTAATATTTTCAGAATTACCAATCTATAGCATTGAAACAAAATATAGCAATAAGAACATATTATGTGCTTTATATATCACTTAATCAACTATAAGATGAACGTGCTGATAAATGCATATCTCACAAGGTCATTGCCAGGATTTAAAGCAAAAGTTCCTGAATGTATTTTTTAAAAAATATTTCTTAGGGCCGGAGGATTAGCTCAGTGGTTCTGGTGCCTGCCTCGCAAGTGCAAGGTCCTGAGTTCAATCCCCAGCAACCACATACAATGCTGGGCGTGGAGACTCACGCCCACCAGTCATCAATACCACATACCACAGTGCCGGGCGTGGTGGCTCACGCCTGTAATCCCAGCACTCGGGAGGCAGAGACAGGAGGATTGCTGAGTTCGAGGCTTGCCTGGGCTACATAGTGAGCTCAGAGCCAGCCTGAACTACAAAGCAAGACCCTGTCTCAAAAAAAAAAAAAAAAAAAAAAAAAAAATATATATATATATATATATATATATATTTCTTAGACATAGATATATTCAGCTTATTTTGTCACAGTCCATTATTATATAAAAATATATAGACACAGAAAGTATTTTTAAATAATGAAAATATATTTAGATACAGAGCATATTAGAAATGACCGAGCCCAATATTCTTATCCTACAGTATGAACATAGACTCAGAGAAGTAGAGGGACATCTCCAAATTCACATGACCATTTAGAAGATCTGACACAGAACTCCACACTCTGAATTCTGACCAGCACCATCATCCCTTCAAACCTACCACAGCACTGGAGAACAACTGATTTATAACTCACCTTTCAAAATGAGCATGAACAAATTAAGGTTTTTTTGTTTGATCTTTTCAAAATTATTTTACAACCTATAGGCATAGTCCACAGAATGCATATCTATCCAATGCCTTTCTGCAGCTACACTAAAATATATGGCTTCAGATTGTTTAGCAAAGACACTACATTCTTCGGAATTAAAATGCCAAGGAGCACAAACAAACCAAAGACCAGAAGCTTTTATTCCTAAGAGAACTGATGTTTTAAATCTTACCTTTTTCAGCCATTATTCTTCTTGTTGAGTGGCTTGCTAAAGGCCACACTTACCTCTTCCTTATTGTTATCCTGTGTCTCTTTGAACTTTAAATAGAGAGATATCTGAGGAGTGTGGCAGCTGTCCCTCTGCTAGCCGCCAATTGTCTGCAGGATGATGTAAGTCACGGGAAGGCAGAAGTCCTCTGCTTCTTCTTTATTCTTTTTTATTATGAAGGAAACAAGGGACTACCAGACCTAAAAACTGAGTAAACTGAGTTTTTCTAATGAAGAGATATGCAGACTTTTAATTCACTTAATTCTTTCAGACAATAGGAAAGAACGGAGTGAGTGGGTATGCAAAGCACACCAAAATATATATTCTTTCAAGGAAGGAGGATTATATACTGGAAAGAAAAGACTTTGGAGTTGGTAGATACCTAGATTTAAATTCCACCCCTGCTATTTCTGTAATGAAGGCCAAGTTCCTTAACCTGGGCATTGGCTTTCTTAAATTCTTAAATTAGAATAATAATACTTACCCAGGGGAATTGTATAATATAAAATGAAAAAGCTACCTGATATTTAGATAGCTCTTTATTACAGATGAAAAGATAAAATAAATGGTGTCCCCTCCTTTGAAGCATTCTAAAAACAGATATGTTAGTATAAATGTACTGTAAACTAAAACAGTAAAGTCACCATAGCATTGCTAGAATTCTCAGAGAGCAGTCACAAGGTTGTTTATTAGCAATATATAAAAATAGACCATTTCATTTTTCAAGTCTATCCTGGCTTATGTAACATGACCTAAACTATCCTCTTATTTTTATTGGAAAAACTCTAATTTTGAAAAAATTTTACAGTGACCTTGTAGCTAATGTCTTCAAAATCCAATATGAGATTAAGAAAATCTTCCTGTAAGAGACAAATCTTACCTGATCAAACAATCACCATACAGCTACAAGAGTCATATTTCCCTGTGAATTCCCATGTTCCGTCAGTACTTGAAATCCATCAGTAGTTGTCCATCATCTAGAGAATAAAAATTTGCTCTTGGTTAAACAGCTGAGCAACCTCATCTCTCTACTCCTTCATTTGCAGTGAGATTTCAACCATAACTCATTATTGTGACATGTATCCAGAGTACTTGCTTTTCTACTTCAAATAAAGTATCTGTAGATTAGAATGTAGAGCAGTCTGGCATATGTGTCATTTAAACCAAGTTGTCACTCCCCCGTTTAACATTAAAAATGCCTGGCTATACCAGGTAAGCAGAAAATTATATATTTTCTGTGAACAAAATCCTTCTCTTGCCCAGTCAAATTGAATATTTTTTCTCAATATTAAATAATAATATATTAAACAAAGGCTAAATGAGGACAAGAAATGGAAAGAAGTGTTTACTGATCTCGCTTAATTAAAAACACTTTATTTATTTACTTATTTATTTTAGTTGATAGTTAATGTGAGGTACATTGTGATATATATTAATCAGTCCAGGATATTTAGTTTACCCTTCACCTCAAACATTTTTGTGCTCACATGACCATTCATATTATTTTTTAAAAAATGTTTGAAAAGAAATACTGGAGGGCCCTCCCAAGAACAAACAAAAGAATACATACTAAGGTAAAATAATTTGCCTAAAATGAATACAAATAGAATAATTTGCCTAAAATGAATAAAAATAGAATAAGGAATTTGCCTAAAATGAATAAAAATAAAAAATGTAAAGGTTTTTACATTTTAAACACACATTTCCATTTCAATTATCTTAAATTTTCTTCTGTGATATAAAATAGGCTGTTATTAGCATTATTACTATCAATTTGGGGTTTAGGAAGGGATTACTTTACAATTCATCATTTATTTTTCTTATTTTTCTGTAGATAGAAGAGAGAAGAAAACCAATTTAATGAGCATGAATAGTCCAAACCCCACAAAAGGATTCAGTCTAAAATTTCATTTCCTTACTCTCTTTCTTTAAAAGTTTTATATTTATTCAGAAAAATGTTTTATTCATTAACCGAAAGGTTTCACTTTACATAAACCCAAGGGTTTATCATTGACCATTTGCCAATCTTCCTCTTGGACACGCTATTTAAGAACATTTTCTATTTCTACTTCACATACTCTCTTAAAAGTTAACTCTTAGATCACTTATTCTCAAGGTGATGTTAGAGTTTTCAAGATAAAAAATTAAGTATTTGATACTTTAAGTTAGAATTCCTCAGTTTTCAAACATTTTAACTAGCAGTATGTGGAATTACATAGGACAAAGACTTGACCAGGATAGATAATAAATCGTCACCTAGTGGTCAGCTGACCGGCTGGAAAACTGAGCGGGTGAGCTGATGAAACAATAGATTTGTACTCTACACAAAAGCTTGCTTAAGGGAATAACTATAGATATCAACAATATGCTACCCACATAATATGTATATTTCCAATATCAAATATATCCAATATTTTATAGTCTATTTAGTTACTGACAATATCAGAATAAGGTGTAGTCCAGGTTATGACTAAATGGAGAACAGTGAAATCAGCAAAAATGGAAGAATAAGAAGCTCCAAAAACTTTCCCTCCATAAAAATAACAGGAAAATCCCCCAAAATATCAGAAGTAGTTTTTTTTAACACTTCTGGTAACTAACCAAAGGTTTACAACAATTTGAGGAGCACTTAGTTAAGAAAATTTTCTCAAATTGAGTAAGAATAGCAATGTGCTTATCAATTTCCATTTCCTCTGTCTCCAGCTTTGCAGTAGACTTGATAACAAATACTACCCAATAACAGTGAAAAACAGCAGCCTGCCAGCCACTAGAGTACACAGAAGGTTAGAATCCCTTTAAAGTCTCATTCCCAGAAAATCATTTTTTTTGACCTGTCTAGGAATTTCCTGAAAAGCTCATTTGCAAAACTATTTTTTTTTTACTTTACTTGACCACTCAGAGCTCAGCCAGTGTAAAAATCACTTTCACCCATAGCACCTATTGAAAATAATCATGACCAACTATTTAACACTGGAACTAAGTGGATAACAGAGTAAACCACGGGCTAACTAAAAAGCTTAAAAAGAAAGGCTATGTAATGTGATATTCATAAAAGCTTTGAAAAGCTCTACATACCCCCAGGAATCTCGAAGTTCACAGATGTGTGCATGTGCAGTGTTTAGCACACTCACAGCTAAGGGGATGCATAGAAAAGACCTGAAAAGGCCCTGTGCTTCCACTTCTGGGTAACCTGGCAGAGAAGGAAAGGGAAGGCAGAGCTCTCAGCTGCCTTGCTCAGCATTTAAGGCCTACCCCCCACCCCGCACATCCACAGAGCCCATTGTCAAAGGCTGGAGACTAACTGACTCCCACCAATCTGCTCAATCACTAAGTGACAACTAAGCCAAGTGAACAGAAACCTCAATAATCACGTACAACAAATACAGACTAAAACATAGTTCAAAGGTCAATAACTGAACAAGCTCTAACTATAGCAACAAAAAATTTTTCACAGGCTGAAGAACCTGATTTCAAGGGTTGACAAATGACATTATTCGAAACTGTTGAGTTTTTAACAAAAAGTTATGGGCCATACAATGAAATGTTTTAATTATGCCCCACATATAGGGAGTAAAAAGTAATAAAAAATAAAGTTATTCTTCAGTTTATGATGGATTGATGTCTGGATAAACTCACTGCAAGTTGAAAATACTGTATGTCAAAAATACATTTAGTACACTTAACCTACTAAACATCACAGTTTAGTTCAGCCTACCTGAAACATACTCCAAACTCTTATGTTAGCCCACAGCTGGACAAAAATCACCTAACACAAAGCCAACTTGATAATATTGTGTTAAATATCTTACATCACTTATTTAATACTGTACTGATATTGGAAAACAGAATAGTTGTATGAGTAGTCACCATTAAGTAACACCAGAAAGCACACTGGGCCTGAAGAATGTTGGAAGCATTGGACTAAAATTAAATGTTGCAGGACGGGGCTGCTACTGTGAGAGAATGATCAGTTTTCTCTTTTCTGATGAGACGTGAGAATGGCACGTACAAGACACTAAGACGTTAACGCTCGTTCATAATTTAGCAAACAGAGTGTTCTTCCGGAAAATAAAATCAAGTTTTGAATGTACAGTGTGTTTCTGCTCTTCCTTAATTATTTCCCTACAGGAAGCAAGAACATCCTGTATCTCTGCCTGTCAGTTTTTGAGAATCTCCTATAATTCACAACCATTTCTTCTAACAGTCATACCCCACTGCTGATAATAGGAAATTTTTCCACCAGTTTCTTGACTGTGAATTTTTTTAGGTGCCTCAGATATATATTATTATTCCTGTTTCAATTTCTTTACTTTTTGCCCCTTCAGTTTGATCAGCTCCTCTGAACAGTTCTTCAGCCACAGCACCAAAAAGCTCAGGAGTAACCTTTTTATCAAGGTCCAATTTCACACCTTTCTGATAAGTAGGATCTTGTTACTTTCTCATGTGTGAGAAAATCTTTGTTAAAGCCTTTGAATGTGTCGATGTATTATCAAAACTTTCTTGTAAATGCCATTCATAGATGACTATGTGTGACTTCTTCCTGTGTTTCAGTGCTGTTCTGGATAGAAATTAGAATAGCAAAACCTTTCCAAAGCTCTCAGAGCTTTTGGACAGATTGCATAGCTTCAACAGCCTGCACACACATTTGTTATAAACAGTATCCTTTGAATAATGAACCCAAACTATCTTGGCTCCTTGGCTAAATGAGTGTGGACATGTTCAGTGGCAAATATAGAGCCTTTATGTTAGTATACACATGACTTATATGGTATGGAGGTACTGGATTATTGTCTGAAATCAGAAGAATCTTGAATAGGACCTTGTTTTGCCTGTAATATTATCTGATCTGTAGGACAAAATAATTCAAAACCAGTCATCAAAATTACTGATATCATTTAGGCTTTCTTGTTATGGCAATTATAGGCTAGAAACATGACATTACTCACACTTTTGAATATCCTAGTATTCTCTAAATAGTAGGTTGTTAAAACCTTTCATTTAAACCCTGCAACATTTCCATTCAAAAGCAGAATTACATGGTCTTTGAATGCCTTGAAAGTTGGCTCTGTCTTATACTCTTGCTGGATGTATGTATGCCGTGGTGTACATGTCCAGAAAAAATTTGTTTCATTGGCATTAAATATTTTTCCTAGAAGATATTTCTTTTTCAAAATTGTCTTATCCAAGTCTTCTGAAAAGATATAGCACTTTTAAAACAGCACCTGCTGCCTCACTACTCTCCCACATATTATGAAAATTATGATGATTTTTGAAGCACCAGAACTACCCATGAATATTTGCGTGTGTGTGTGTATGATCATTAATGTGCTCTTTTATTGTATTAAAACCTTATCCTGACACAGCATGAGGTATGTGCTCCATTTCTGGCCTTCTGTTAACATACTTTTTATATATCACCAGTCGGCCTAATTTTTTCTTCATGATGACAGTGAGTTCCACAAATGCTGACAATTCCACTGCATCACTGATTTATTTCTCATCATTTAAGGTGGGCAGGATTGTTCACTGTGAAACTTCCAATATCAGGCAATGGTCACTCCCAGCTTGATGCCTCCATGCGGGATAATTATGTTGAGCTTCATCTCAAGAGTAATTGCCTTCATCTTCTTTTCACTGAATACGGAAGAAATGCATGACCACTCGATGGTGGGAGATGAAGACAGAGAGCACAGCGTTGCCGAAACACTAATAACAATGGACATTGTAGAGCAATGGTTGTTGTTTGCATGGCTCATGGGGAACTATGGCTATTTACTGCGTACTGCTAGCCCAAAAAAGCTCAAAATTGAAAAACTGAAGTTCGGTTTCTACTGAATTTATATCACTTTTCCACCATTACAAAGGCTAAGAATCATAAGCTGGAAACCATCTGTGACTCTGAGGAGTCTCATAAACTGGGATGAGTGACAAAGATTTTAAATTGGCTATTTTCAATTTCATGAAAAAAATGAAGAAAAATGTGAGAATAATGACTGAAGAAGGAAAAGATATTAGAGAGATGAAAAGGACTTTTAGAAAGAAAACAAATTAAACAGTTGCAAGCTACAATGACTGAAATGAAAATTACCTGCTCAGACTTCAGCAAGCAGACAAGAGAACCAATAAACTTGAAGAGTTTGAGGTCAGGGCCGGAGGGTTAGCTCAGTGGTTCCGGCGCCTGCCTTGCAAGCCCAAGGTCCTGAGTTCAATCCCCGGTAACCACATACAATGCTGGGCGTGGAGATTCACGCCCACCAGCCATCAATACCACATACCACAGTGCCAGACGTGGTGGCTCACGCCTGTCATCCCAGCACTCAGGAGGCAGAGACAGGAGGATTGCTGAGTTCGAGGCTTGCCTGGGCTACATAGTGAGCTCAGAGCCAGCTTGAACTACACAGCGAGACCCTGCCTCAAAAAAAAAAAAAAAAAAAAAAAAAAAAAAAAAAAAAAAAAAGAGTTTGAGATCATACAATCCAAGAAACAGAAAGGGAAAGAATGATGAAAAATGAGTAAAATCTTAGAGATCTGTGGGAGATCCTCAAGCCTATCAGCATATGCATAAAGAGAGTCTAAGAATATAAAAAAGAAAAGAAAGTGAAAGTGAAAGATGAGAAACCTAAAGGAAGGAAGAATATTAGGAGAAATAATGGCCAAAAACTTCACAAATTTGTGGAAATGCTAATGTACAAGCCCAAAAATTCCATACTGTCAAGTAGGATAAATTTAAAAAGGGATACACCTCAAAACATCAAAAAGCCAAAGGAGGGCCAGAGATTTAGCTCAGTGGTTTCAGTGCTTGCCTAGCAAGCACAAGATCCATGGTTCAATCCAGGTAACCACACACAACAATACCAGGTCTGGTGACTCACACCCACCAGCAATCAGTACCATATACCACAATACTGGGCGTAGTAATTCACACTTGTAATCCCAGAATTCAGTAGACAGAGGCAGGAGGATTGTTGTGAGTTCGAGGCTTGCCTGGGCTACATAAGGAGTTCAGGGCCAGCCTGAAATACAAACCGAGACCCTGCTCAAAAAACTAAAAAAAAAAAAAAAAAAAA
>PVIC010012806.1:0-39107 GCA_004025085.1 Thryonomys swinderianus | reverse complement strand
CCTGCCTCGCAAGTGCAAGGACCTGAGTTCGATCCCCGGTTACCACATATAATGCTGGGCGTGGTGGCTCACGCCTGTAATCCCAGCACTCGGGAGGCAGAGACAGGAGGATTGCTGAGTTCGCGGCGGCTTGCCTGGGCACCATAGTGAGCTCAGGGCCAGCCTGAACTACAAAGCGAGACCCTGTCTCCAAAAAGCAAAAAAAAAATATATATATATAGTATCAAAGTTAGAGTAGCCAAAACAGAAGGATTCCTGTCTTCTAATTATCTGGTCCCTCATAAGCTTCTTTTTGGGGGTGGGGGGACAAAGAGAGATAGTAGTTCAGGCTGGCCCTGGGCTCACTATGTAGCCCAGACAAGCCTTGAACTCACAGCAATCCTCTGTCTCCCGAGTGCTGGGATTATAGGTGTGAGTCACCACGCCCAGCATTGTGGTGTGTGGTATTGATTGCTGGTGGACATGAGCCACCATGCCTGGTATTGTAGTATGTGGTTACCAGGGATCGAACTCTGGACCGAGTACTTACAGGACAGATGCTGGAACCACTGAGCTAAATCCCCAGCCTCCTCATAAGCTTCTTAATGAAGGAAGCCACCACCTGGAATACCATTCTTTGCTTAGACCAAACTCCTTACAACTCTCCAATCTCATAGTAATACCTATTAGCCTAATTTATCTCCAGTCCAACTATTCTTTCCTTTTCCATATATATATTTGTTTGTTTGTTTAAAGGAATCTGATAGGGCATGATGATACATGTCTATACTCCAGGCTACTCAGGAAGATGAAGCAGGAGAACTATAAATTTAAGACCTGGTCAACTTAGTGAGACCCTATCTCAAGAGAAAAAGGTCTGAGGATGTAGCTTAGTGGTAGAACCATTGCCTACAATGAATGAAAGCCCTGGGTTCAATCTCCCATACTACCATAAAGAGGGTAACACCAAGAAAATACAGTGTCATAAAGTCCAAGAAGCTGCATAAGCTCACTTTATGTCAAAAAGATATTCAACTGTGTCATATGTTTCAAGAGAGTCAAACAAGGTCAGAATTAGAAAGTATTCTTTTTTTACTTTAGCAATAAGGAGTGCTCAAGGACAGTGGGATTTCACTGGAATGACTGACACTTGACATTTCAGTACAATGGTGGAAGTGGGTTGAGATGGACAGCCATCTCTGAAAGGATTAGCTCTGACAGGAAGATGAAGGAGGCATAGGTTTAAAGGAGATTCTTGTAGGATAAGAGACTTCAAGAAAAGAAAGGCTAGGGCCGGAGGGTTAGCTCAGTGGTTCCGGTGCCTGTCTCGCAAGCGCAAGGTCCTGAGTTTGATCCCTGGTAACCACATATAATGCTGGGCGTGGAGACTCATGCCCACCAGCAATCAATACCACATACCACAGTGCCAGGCATGGTGGCTCACGCCTGTAATCCCAGCACTTGGGAGGCAGAGACAGGAGGATTGCTGAGTTCGAGGCTTGCCTGGGCTACAGAGTGAGCTTGGGGCCAGCCTGAACTACAAAGTGAGACCCTGTCTCAAAAAAAAACAAAACTAAAAAAAAAAGAAAGGCTAATGAGAAGGAGAAACTAAAGATTTGGAGGTTAGAAAGGCAAACTGAGCTGGATCCCTGAGAATGAAAAGACAAGATCTAGAATAACAGGCCCGGAGATTTAGCTCAGTGGTTCTGGTGCCTGCCTAGCAGACACAAGGTCCCTGATTTCATCCCTGATAACCAGTACACCAATACCAGGTGTGGTGGTTCATGCCCACCAGCAATCAGTACCACACACTACAGTGCTGGGTAGTGGTGGCTCACACCTCTAATCTCTGCACTCAGGAGGCAGAGGCAGGAGGCTCGCCTGATCTACATAGTGAGCTCAGGGCCAATTTGAACTACAAAGCGAGACCCTATCTCAAAAAAAAAAGATCTAGAATTACAGTGTGGGCACTGACCTTAACTAAAAGGAGAAACATTTTCCCACCGTACAAAAAGTAAATAAAAATACAAATTGACAAAGTATACGCTCAAGGTTGAATGAACTAAAGCCTAATGGGTCTGACCTAGTCACTTCTATTTTCTCTATAAAATCAGACAAGGTCATCTGCTGAGAATGAAAAGGAAAGGGTCAGGTAAGAGACTTGAGGGTAAAGGAGACAAATTGGAGATGAGTTTAGAGAACCTGTTTGAAATTGGAATTTATCAAGATACCAATGATTGAGTGGTGTTTTTCCCCCAAACAATTTAAGAAATGGTATAAGAAAAGAAATGATAATGAGGGGTAAAGAGAAATGTGATGGTAATAAAAAATGGGAAATGGGCTGGGGATTTAGCTCAAGTGGTACCATGTCAACCTTGGATGCACAAAGGCCTGACTTTAATCCCTGGTACCACAAAGAAAGACGAAAGAAAGAAAGAGGGAAAGAGAGGAAGAAGGAAGGAAAGAAAGAAAGAAAGAAAAAGGGAGGAAGAGAGGAAGGAAAGAAAGCTCATGTATTTAGAGGGTGGGAGGTTTGGGATGGGTAGGGGAATAGGAAAAATGAGAATTAAATTATGTTGTATACTGGTACAAATTCCCCATATTGAGTGTGATCATGATGTGTATATATAATGTACCAATAGAGATAAATTTAAAAGAAAAGTAATCATGAACAGTTAAGTCCAGGCTCCTCACCAGAAAACCCTGCACTGTATTTTAATGTTTCTCTCCAATATTTTTCTCTTCCTCAGCCCATTCCAGATGATGGGATTTACTGGCAGGCCAACCTCGACAGGTTCCACCAACACTTCCGTGACCAAGCCATTGTGAGCGCAGTTGCAAACAGGATGGACCAGGTAATATTTCAGTGGGTCTGTCGGTGATCACGGGAAACGAAGGTGTTCAGTTTGTTGCCAGTGTGACTATTGGCCATTGGCTACAGCTAAAGATAGCTGGTGAATTCTGAAGTCCTATTTATTTTTCAACCCCAGACAAGCAGCGAGATCGTGCGGGCCATGCTTCGGATGAGTGAGGTTACTACTTCCTCTGACGCCCCCTTCACTCAGCCGTTATCTTCCAATGAGGTGAGTTTTATGTTCATATGCTAACTTCCTGACACATTCTTGGGGTTACAATAATTTTTATACAGAGAGCCTGGATTAAAGTTGAGGCCTAAGCCTTGAAACAGAGGAGTTGTGTTTACAAGGGGGCCAAGGATCACTTACAAGGGGTTAGCACTAAATCACTCCGTTTCTTGCAATCCAACTTCTGGAAATCTATACCATTAGCTATGTGTGTGGACATAAACTTGTGATCCCAGTACTCTGAGAACATGAGACAGAAGGATTGCAGGTTCAAACCAAGCCTGGGCAACTTACCAAGATCTTACCTCAAAAATTTAAAAAAGGGCTAGGAATGTATCTCAGCAAACTTCCAGTACCACCAAAAAAAAAAAAAAGACTGGTTGTGTGTGTGGCTACATTGTCTTTAAATTTTTTAACTTATTACAAGGTGAGTATAAATTTTTTCTGGTGACAAAGTAATTATAGATCCATATTGAAATAGCAATGCAATGTATAATTTTCAGTTATAGGAGGTAGAAATGTTTATCTCCTTGTGGCTGGTTAGATATGCAGATCTATACAGTTGTCAATACTCATCAAACTAAATCCTTAGGATCTGTTCTTTCTGTTATTTGTAATATACTTTAATTTAAAATATACATATTTTATATTTACTTTAATTTAAAATATACATATTCAGTGGGTCTGTCGGTGAGATTTAGCTCAGTGTTTCCAGCGCCTGCCTTGCAAGCGCAAGGTCCTGAGTTCAATCCCCAGTAACCACATACAATGCTGGGTGTGGTGACTCCCGCCCACCAGCAATCAATACCACATATCACAGTGCTGGGCAGGCGTGGTGGCTCACGCCTATAATCCCAGCACTCGGGAAGCAGAGACAGGAGGATTGCTGAGTTCAAGGTTTGCCTGGGCTACATAGTGAACTCAGGGCCAACCTGAACTACAAAGCAAGACCCTGTCTCTAAGAAAAAAAAAAAAAAAACATAGTTCTGCATAATACTAGTCCTAGAGATTCTTGTCAGTAAATTGGTGTATGTCTATTCAGACCTTTTTTATACATGAACTAACATCAGTATATGTATTTTTTAACCCCAAAATTAGACTGTACTCTATATACTATTCTGTAACTTGTTTTCACTTTCATTTTGAGGTGCTGGTGATCAAACCCATGACCTTGCACATAACAAGTAAGCACTGTATTGCTGAGCTACATCCCCAGCCCTGTAGCTTCTTTTTAAATGACAATATAAAACTTTTTTTATGTCAGTACTCATAGATCTCTTATTCTTTGTAACAGTTATCATATTTCCTTTCACATATTGTTTTTTACCTTTAAAAACAATGCTAGTGTGAATACTTTTGGGCATCTTTATACTTGCGATATCTAAAATTAAAATGTGTTACAGTGCATGGTGGGTAGTATACACACCTGAAATCCCAGCTACTTGGGAAGTGGAATCAGAAGGATTGCAGGTTCAAAACCAGTCAAGGCAACTTAGGCCCTGTTCCAAAACAAAAACTGGGGATATAGCTGTAGCTCAGTAGCAGAGTACTTGTCTACCATGTGTGAGACTCAGTTCAGTCCCTATTGCTACAACAAAATTTATTTTAGTAATATCACTAATTCTAAATTCTGAAGACCATTTTCCACATCTGCTTTTGCCTCGCAGATCTTCAGATCCCTACCTGTTGGCTATAACATCTCTAAGCAAGTCCTTGACCAGTATCTAACTCTGCTCGCAGATGACCCAGTAAGTCTATTTCCTGGTGGGTTTTTCCCTGCCCTCTTACAACTTACTTCTGCCTAATATCAGTCTCCTGTAGTCTGATTCTCTACCAAGTCGATTCAATTTCCCTACCGTCTTCTACTAAGAAGGTTATCTGGGGCAGACTCTAGGCCAGATTCGCTCCATTGGAAACAGAATCACTGGACTTTTCATTCAGTTAACACTCTCTTTCTTTTTAATAGCTAGAGTTTGTTGGAAAATCTGGCGACAGTGGTGGAGGAATGTATGTCATCAGTATCCTTACCAGGTATCCTACAGTCAGCCAGCCTGAGCCGTGAAGCAGAATGGTGTCTTCTGAAATAAAAATTTGACAGTAGTTACTATACTAAATCAGAACATTGAAAAAAGTCCTATTAATGTTTCTATAAATTTTAAATAAATTAATTAATGGTAAAGCCTTAAGCAACCAGGAACACCCTTACTTAACCACCCTCATTAAGATGTTTATACACCATAAATTAATGTGGGAAATGAAATAACATTTACATTTTATTGAGAAATTAGGAATTTAAAGATATAACTGAGGTCAGAGTGGTCAGGCCAAAGTATACCTAAATGACCTTAATTCTCTACATAAAGACTTCTGCAAGGCTTTAGCATCCCTAGCCACAGCCACTCTGGAGTCTGTTATACAGGAGAGGTAAGGGGGCGATTGGGATTGGGATTGGGGTCAGACACTCCCATCCACACTTCATTTGATCATTATGTAAGCAACCAGTAGAGGCACACTTTGGCACACTTGGCCCCATTTCTCAACTGGACAGTTACGGATACTATCTACTGATACTCCTCACTAAAAAATCCTACTGGCTATTTCTCAGAGAAGCAAATAAATGAGCCTCCCCAAAACCTAGTACTGCAAGGACTATGGCACTCAAGTGAGTCAGAAACTAACAAGTGTCTTATGATTAATAAAACTCACTTGGGCTGGAGATTTAGCTCAGTGGTTCCGGCGCCTGCATAGCAAGCACAAGGTCCTAGTTCAGTCCCCAGTAACTACATGCAACAATACTAGGCGTGATGACTCACACCCACCAGCAGTCAACACCACATGCCACGGTGCTGGGTGTGATGGCTCACGCCTGTAATCCCAGCACTCGGGAGGCAGAGGCAGGAGGATTGCTGAGTTCGTGGTTTGCCTGGGCTACATAGTGAGCTCAGGGCCAGCCTGAACTATAGAGCAAGACCCTGTCTCAAAAAATAATATAGGGAAGGGGAAAAAAAAGGAGAATTAAGTTGTGTCATATACTGGTACAAATTCTCTATGTGGAGTGTGATTGTGATGTGTATATATAATGTACCAATAAAAAACAATGATGATGATACTGTCACCAGCTGGGGCTGTGAGAGTTCTGTAGTTGCTGTTCCTTTCTGATCCTGGCTCCACATGTGAACTAGGACAATGTCATCTGGGGCTAAGGGCTCATCTTCAATGCTGGCGTGCCAGTTACTATCTCCATTCCTTTCCAGATTTGGATCTCGCTGTGCCAGAATATTCCGTCTAGTTTTGCAAAAGAAACACCTAGAGCAGAAGCAAGTGGAGGACTTTGCAATGATTCCTGCAAAGGAGGCAAAAGATATGCTATATAAGATGCTCTCAGAAAATTTCGTATCACTCCAGGTAACCAATGGTATACAGTTACCAACCAGCAAACCTGGTGAGAGAAGCTCCTGAGCAGACATCCTGAGTCCTCAGGAAAAGTGTGTGCCATGAAATGAAAAGAATTATTAACAAAGACCTAGCAAGCACTTAGAGGAAAACGTGTATCTTTATCTGGCCCAGTAAAACATAGAAACAGCCAAGAAATCACCTCAGAGCCATCCTGCCTCTTCTTCCCTATCATCCAGTCCTTTGCTAAAGGTTTTAAAATGTGTAATAGATTACACTTAGTGCTCGCTTTGGCAGCCCATATACTAAAATTAGATTACACTTAGCAGTAGCCTATACGGGGTCCTTGCAACTCCATGAAGCAGACTTGTGAGGAAGTAGGAGAATGGCTTTTGAGCCCAGACATTAGCTTTGCCTCTTGTCTAGTTACATTGAGCAGGTTACCTACCATCATTTTCCCCATGTATAAAGTGGTGATAGATGGTGGGGACAATATGCTTTAGTTTGTTGTAAAGATCAAATACAATCCACCTGCCACATAGTTTTATTAAGGGCCAGAGATGTAGCTCATTAAGGGCCAGAGATGTAGCTCAGTGGTGCTGTGCCTAGCTCAGAAGTGTAAGGTCCTGTAGTTCAATCCCCAGTACAAAAAAGAAAAACACAACTCAAATATTAGTTACATTCCCTTTCTTTCCCACTTTGAGTACTGATGGGAATGGGGGAGGGGTGTCAAATTAGAAAAAAAAAAGCATCTCAGTATTTATGTAGCTAATTATGCCATAAATCCAGCTACCAAATGACTAGAGAAGAGGAAGATATTAGAGGGCTGAGTAGCTCTGAATGTAATGGAGCTTTATTTTGCCAATTCTAAAGAGCAGTGAAATTTCTCTTATTTTTCTTTCTATGAAAAAATAGGAAATTCCCAAAACACCAGACCATGCTCCTTCCAGAACCTTCTATTTATATACTGTGAATGTCTTATCAGCTGCTCGAATGTTGTTACACAGGTGCTACAAGGTAACCTCACACAGACTTCTCCCTTTCCCTTCACACAGAGGGCCCTCCCTATGCCCCCTTCACCCATTTTACCTGAGCTGCTAAAATACGACTGTGCATTTTTAGTCTTTCTTGTCTTTCCTCAGAGTGTAACCAACTTGATAGAAAGGCGGCAATTTGAAACCAAAGAGAGCAAGTGAGTAGTGTTTTCTGTTGAATCATTCAGATTTATCCAGCTCAAGGGCCTGAGAAGAAATTTTCTATAGAAAAAAAACTAACCAGTCTAATTCCATTGAGTCATTGGCTTCAGTTGGCATAAATCATGCATTAATCTCTATTTTTGCAACATACTGCTAAGAAAGTAATTTTGCGGATTAAATTTATGAGAAAAGTACAGACCCTCCAAATTCAGGAATTGTTTTATTCCCAGTTAAATTTATAGAAAATGTCTTAAGACAATCATATTATCCACCTTGACCAGAGATACGGTAATGAGGAGAGTTGTGTCTCAGATAAAGGGTAAGAGGATCTTAAAAATAGGGAACGTACCTCAGAGTTGTGTTCGTCTCACAGGCGTCTGCTGGAGAAGTCTCAGAGGGTAGAAGCCATTATTGCATCTGTGCAAGCCACGGGGGCAGAGGAAGCACAGCTGCAGGAGATAGAGGAGATGATCACAGCCCCTGAGCGGCAGCAGCTAGAGACCCTGAAGCGTAATGTCAACAAGTAAGCTTACCTTCTTCAGACCTGTATTTCAAAGTACCATCCGAACAAGTCCATCCCAGCGTTCTGCAGCCCCTCCATTTCACACAAGCTAAATTCACTCTCTTCTTTCCTCGCTCAGTTAAAGAATGTAATCCACCTATTTTTCTGAACCAGCAATTCTGAAGGAATCCTCAGCTCCTTCTCTGCACTGTTATTCTGTTTTTACCAAACATTCTAAATTTTACTTCAGTAATGTGTCTCAATCTGGCCTTCCATCTTGGCCCCCATACAGGCTTCCCTCATGTCTTTCCTAGACTTTCACGCTGACCATCCCTAATCTTCCCTCAGAATGTGTTCAAAAGTACTATCTCTAAAGTGATTGAGAACATCACTCTCCTACTCAGATGATTTCCTTACTTGTACAGTGGAGAGACCAGAGCCTTTCAGTCTCCTCGCAGCCTGTCTCTATCTTCATTTCTTTTCATTCCTCACTCCTCATTTTACTAGGGATCGCATTGAATCTGTAGATTGCTTCAGAGAATACTGCTAACTTAACAGTATTAAAGCTTCCAACCTGCTAATACAAGAAGTCTTTCTATTTATTTAGGTCTTTTAGTTCTTTTCCCCACCCACACAGGGGATTGAACTCAGGACCTTGCACTTTGAAGGCAAGCACAGTACCACTGAGCTAAATCCCTGTCCCCCTTGGGTCTTTCTTTCAACAACATTTTAGTGTTTTATATTAGTCTTGCAACATTTTTGTTAAATTTTGGGGTCCTTTTTACTCTAATGCTTTTTTATTTCATTTTTGGGTCATTCATTCTAGTGTATCAAAAAACAAATTCTTGTATTTTGATTTTATGTTCTGCAGCTTTATTAATTTGTTCCAGGGGATTTTTGTGAGAAGACACATATGCACATGTGATTGTGTTATCTTTGAACAGTGAAAGCTTTATAACTCCCTTTGCAATCTAGATGCTTTTTCTTACCTAATCGCCCTAGATGCACTCTCTAGTATGAGGCTGATTGGAAATGCAAGAGCAAACAACTCTGTCTCACAAAAGCTTTCAGTCTTTCACCAGGAAATAGAAGATTAGTGGTCTTTTCTCCTTTATCAAGTTTATCTCTTCCTAATTACCACTGACTTTAAGCTTTGGTCACCCACGGGTTCTCACTTTTTTTGGCACCAGTAATCAAACTCAGGGCCTCTCACTTGCCAGGTAGGCACAGGGCCACTGAGCTATATCCCCAGCCACTGCTTATCCTAGTTTTAAAACACACAATTCTTTTACCCATGTCTTTACATGCACTGTCCTTCCTCCCGGTTGCAAGTTACAATGTACCCTCCCCCAGGACAGAGGCTCTCCCTTCCGCGTCCTCAGCACCTCCCACAATGCCTGGCGCATGAGAGATGCTCAGTAAATGGGAAAACGAGCCATTGTGCTCCTGATTTCTACCCATTACTCAGCAGTAACCAAGTGACTCAGTGACCATACCCACCCACCCCAGCCTCTGATCTTGGACACACAAATGATTCAGTCTACTTTAGGCAAATGCTTTCATTTTTTCAGGTTGGATGCCAGTGAGCTCCAGGTAGATGAAACCATCTTCCTGCTCGAGTCATACATTGAGAGCACCATGAAGAGACAATGACCCAGAAGAAGCCTCTTCCTCAGAAGAGCAGGGGGTGGGAAGACAGACAAAGGAGGTGCCTGGATACATCCTCTTCAGTAGAAGTTGCAGGTTCTTCTTCTGCAGTCCCCTCTCTGTCTGTCCCTACTGCTCAGTATGCACTTGAGAGGGTATGAACCTAGGTATGGTGGTAACTACCTATAACCCCAGTCTGGAAAGTGCTCTGGGCAATGTAGTAACCTAATGAGACCCTGTCTCAAAATAAAAAATAAAATGGATAGAAAAAGGTGAGGTCAAGAATTAAAGGGAAATGGCTGGGGTTTAGCTCAGTGGTTCTGGAGTCTGCCTGGCAAGCGCAAGGTTCCAAATTCAGTCGCTGGTACCATATACCACAGTGCTGGGTGTGGTGACTCGTGCCTGTAATCCCACACTCAGGAGGCAGAGGCAGGAGAACTGCTGTGAGTTCGAGGCTAGCCTGTTGCTACACAGCTCAGGGCTAGTTTAAACTACAAAGTGAGACCTTGTTTCAAAAACTAAAAAATAAGAAAAGGATCATACCACAGCAATATATGCACACCCGTATTTATAGTGACATGGTTTATAACAGCTTAATCTTGGAAACAGCCCAAATGCCCATCAACTGACAAAGATTTTTTTTAATGCAATGGAGTTCTACTCTGCCATAAAGGATGAACTGGAGACATTTCTAGCCAAATGGATGCTTTTTTTTTTTTTTTTTTTGAGGAAGGGTCCCACTTTGTCGTTCAGGCTGCCTCTGAATTCAGTATATAACCCAGGCAAGCCTTGAACTGAACAAGCCTCCTGCCTCTGCCTCCCAAATGCTGGGATTACAGGCATGAGCCACCACGCCCAGCTGGGTGCATACTCTTAAATGACATAAATTGGACATTATATTTTAAATACTGCATTGTTTCTGTGGTGTGAGAAACAGTGGAAAAAAGAGCTAAAATGTATAGTAGATATTGAGAAATTAGAAGAAAATGTTCAGATGGGAAGGGAAACAGTGGGAGAGGAAAACAGATAAAAAATGAAAACTTGTAAATAAGGGGGGGAAGAGGTTAAAGAGGGTAGGGAATTGAAGAAAAAATATCATGTATAGGTACAAATTCCCTATGGTGAATGTTACATATCTAAAATGTACCAATAAATATTTTGCTTCCAAAAGTAAGGGCTGGAGACTTAGCTCAAGTGGCGCCACATCTCACTTGCAAGCACAAGGGCCTGCTTTCAATCCCTTGTACCACCAAAAAAAAAAAAATCGCTACAAATTAAAAAAAAACTGAGTTAAAGGTTATTTCTACCCTCAAGCCCTGGCCATCACTGATTTGGGACTGCTGTGTACCAAGTACTGCGTCAGGCCTTTGTGACAGAGACGAGTGTGCCCAAGCATACAGCCTGCAGGGAGGATGGCCCACAGGAGGAAGCGTCGCGCGGCTGAGGGGCCAGTAAGCGCTAGGCCCTGGGACAAGAAAGACATTGAAGGAGTAGAAGTGACCATCTGAGCCGCGCGTGGTGGCTCAGGCCTCTAATGCCGGCACTCCAGAAGCTGAGGCAGGAAAAATCACAAGTTCAAGGTCATCGTGAACTACTAATTGTGACTCTTATCCGAAAGTGACAATCTGTAGTTTGAGAAGTGCAGATTTTTGAGGGGAAAAAATTCCAACCACAGTGTTCAAGTAAAAAGCATGGTAGGAATTGAGGCTAGAGAAACAGGAGTGAGGCTAGGGCCTGCTGTACTACGGAGATTATTCTGCGAGCAGTGAGGGGCACCGTGACAGAATCTGCAAAGGCACATCGCTAAGTCCGGCCCACTTCCCTGACTGGCAGGGCCGAGGCTCTTAAGACTTAGCAGCAGGAGAAAGGTGTGACCTAGCGCAATGGAGGCTCAGATCAAGCAGGATTCGAGTATCTTCAATAGTTTCCCATTTGAGGTAAAAGAGAAAGACATGGTACCAAAGATGCCTCAGGTGTCTGGCCTGGAAACGTGTCGCTGATTCCGAGGTGACCTGCGGAGCGCTGTGGCCCAGATCAGAGCCGGTGGGAGGTGACGTTGAGTGCATAAAGCACGTGGCCGAGGGCTCACCCTCCTAAAGGGAGAGCACCGGAAGAACGAGCTGGGCATTTAGAGGCTTTCTCTCCCTAACAGGACGCAGTCAGCGCTCAAATTAAGCTCACATTTCCCAGATGCTGGAGAAACCAGCTTCCCTCCCTCCGGGCTCGGAGGGGGAGGCGTCGCTGAGCCACCAGGTGGCGCCGCGCGGCCTCGGAGGCCCCGGAGCCGCGCAATGGCGGCGCCCCGAGTGCTGCTGCTCCTGTCCGGGCGTCCGGAGTCGGTGAGCTTCACGCAGAGTGTGTGTGGCCTGTTGGGTGCTGGGCCTGGGCTCGGGCCGTGGCCCGCGCACTGCAGCCTGAAGCGAGGACAGCTCATCCTCTCCGACAGGCCATTCCCAGAGGCCACGGCCAGGCTTCCGCTCCAGGTCGGGAGCGGCGGCCACCGAGGGGGAGGCAAAGGGCCAAAGAGGGGGACCGGGTGGGTGGCAGCTGTCGGCAAGAGGGCAGGGGGTGGGCCAGTCGCCTGAGCGGGGCCTCCCCCCACGACACGGACTCCCCACTTCTGAAAGCCCACCCACGTGCTTGTGCCCCACCTCTAAAGCCCAGCTTAAACCAGCTGTCTCCCTCTCGCCAGCGACCCCCTTTCTGCCCATTCGCGGCCCTGGCCCAGCAGGCCGTGGCCCCAAAGGCCGAGCTTCCCGTGAAGCGAGGTGTGGATCTGGGTGTGGCCGTCCTTCTGCAGTCCAGCGACAAGACTGTCTTGTTGACCCGAAGGACACGCACTCTCAGAATCTCCCCCAACCTCTGGGTACCCCCAGGTGAGTGCTCAGGATACAGGGCCCCAAAGTCAGGGAAGAAAGTTGCTGCCCCACTCCCTTCCCAGGCACAGAAAAGAGAAGCGGGTCCACAGCTGTGACACCCACAACCACAAAGGGCTGCAGCTGTCCACGTGAGGGGGGCAGCAGTAAAGGTCCTTGGTGAAGAGAGCCGCTGTCCACCTGCTGGTCCCACTCTCATTGCAGGTGGACATGTGGAGCTTGAGGAGGAGGTACGTTCCGGTCAGCTGACCCAACCTGTGCTCCGTACCTACCTACATCTGGGACCTCTGGTTATGGCTGAGGGGGCAGAGGGACTCGGGGAGTCCAGCACCGGCCACTCTGACCCGACCTCTTTGGCTCCCAGTTGCTGGATGGAGGCCTTCGAGAGCTGCGGGAGGAAAGTGGTCTACAGCTGCCCACAGACCAGTTCTCCTGGGTCCCTCTGGGGTTATGGGAGGTGAGACAAGGGCCTGGGAAGGGCCCCTCTCTATTTGAGCAAGAAACTTCAACAATTCCCTCCAGAGTCCGTGCAACAGCCAGTACCTGCCTTGGGCCCTGCGCAAAGCACTGGGTGGACTGGAGTGTCCACGCCCGTGCGTCCTTGCCCGTCTGCCGTCCACTTCCCAGCTTCCAGCTGGCATCTTATTTCATCCTAAAGCTGTACTTAGTCTCCACAGCTGACAGTTCTCTTTCGCTTTCTTTTCAGTCCGCCTACCCACCGAGGCTGAGCTGGGGTTTCCCTAAATACCATCACATTGTTCTCTACCTGCTGGTGATCGCCCAGCAGTCACAACAGCAGCTGCAAGTAGGTGTGGCAGCGGGGGGGAGGGAGTGGGGCTTCAGGGAGTCCGAGCAACTGGTCCAACTACAATGCACGGGGTGGGGTAGGGCCTGAGAGAACCAGGAGCACCCAGTATCCTCTCTCCCCCGCTCCCCATCTGCTCCATTTGCTGCCTGGTCTGTGATGGAGAACAGGCCTCCCAGGGAGAGCCCTCAACTGAAGTATCCGGGTCTGTCCCAGGCCCAGATGGAACCAAACCCAGGTGAGGTGAACGCCTTCATGTGGCTCGGACCAGACGTAGCCGCTGCAGTGGCTGCTACAGAGGATGGCACAGAGACAGCCGGCTTTCTTCCCCAGGACCTGCCATCCTCTGTCCCGTAAGTAGAAGCTTCTCCCTTAGCCTCCAGCACACCAACACATATACACTGAGTTCACTGGCTTCGGGGTAGAAATTTGGATTTGTGGGCAGCCCTAGGGCCTGAGTTGGCCCACTGATAAACTAAGCCACTTAACAAGATCAAAGACACTGACCAAGGGTTCTTACTCTAACCGGCTGGCACCACGGACCCAGGTTTGAATCTCAGCCTTGTATAGGTACAAGCCAGCCATTTAACTCTCCTTAAAACTTGTTTCCTTCCTGTAAAAGGCAGTTCACGCCCACCCACTTCCCTCCTGCTGTGGTTGGGAGGGGCCATCACCTAACCTGAGAAAGTTCTTTGCAAACCCTGAGACACAACCCAGACAGGCATTGTCCTAATGCAGCGCAATACAACTAGAAGAGAATGGAGGAGCCCGCCCTGTGGATCTGCCCATATCCACACTGCTGCAGACCACGCCAGCCACAGCGGAGGACAAAGAGAGGCTCAGCACCGGAACCAAGTTTGCTCTCAGGCTCTGGCTGCAGCAGCTGGCCAGGGAAAGGTGAGAGCACCTTGAGGGCCCCACAGCAAGGCTGAATGGTCTTCTGGGCATGGCGGAGAGAAAGGAAGGAAGCACTACTCTTGGGAAGTCCTGTGTGACGTCCCTGCCATCTGCAAGTGGACCCTGCCCCCCCCCAGGGGTCTGCAGAGTGAAGTGCATCACCCCACCCCAGGCCACCTCCACAACACTCACACAACATTCACAACCTTTATTGTGGGTGAGAACTTTGCTACAGCTTTGGGAATAAAAAGTAAAATTACAACATAAGTCCTGGGCCCTGGAGGAACCTGACCAAAAAAAGATTGGGAAGGAGGGCACCGTGGTCCTCCTACCACCCAGGAAGGTGCAGAGTGAGCCAGGACCAACCAGGCCCTGGGCTGCCTGGCATTAAGAAACATTGTGAACTTAAATATATATAAATAGAGAGAGACCTGGGCAATAGACCAGGCCTTCCCTGCTTCCAAACCCCCGGAGATCATGACTAGGGCCTTATCTTCTCCTCAGTCATACTGCGAAGTAAGAGGCAAAGGAAGCCATCTTTGGAGTGTTTTGGTTTTTCTTGCTTATGTACAAAATAATCTGCAACCTAAAATAGAGACCTTTGTCCATCTCTGAAACTGTCTGTCTTGGTTTTGCCACCTGTCTGTAGCTAAAGGGAATGAAGTAAACATGAAAACGAGTGTCTGGGTTTAGGGGATGGGAAAAGGGCATTTTAGAGACGAGAGGAGAAACCCTTCCCTAGAAAACTCTAGGGGGTGAAGGCTGATGATTCAGCCCATGCTCCCAACTCATCCCAACACCCAGGTTAACAAACATACCCAAAGGAATGTGCTGCCATCTGAAGAACACTTCCGAAAATAGACCCCAATGTCCTTAAAAAGAGGTTAAATATTAACCCTTGGGGTACTGGCCTTATTAGGCAAACGTAGCCAAATGCGATATCCATGAAGAAGATATGTCTGGCCTTTGGCCAAAACCCCCTGAGGGATCAGAGTGGCCAAGGGCCGGGACACACCACGGCAGACTCGCTCAGTGTTGAGGGACAGTGAAAGCTCTGTAATCCAAGGAGTTCAGTCCAGGGAAATGATGTCTGGCCGACAGCCTCCCAAAGAGGGACCAGAAGGCAGGGGTCCGCCATGTCCCTCCCTCAAGGCCCCTCCCGGAGCCACAATGCTGCTGACGCGGCCGGGAGGGGGTGCTGGGGTTGAGCTGCGATGTGAGCTCCCCAACGTGGGGGCCAGGGGGCCCAGAAAGTGGGAAGGGGTTCCTCGGTACTGGAAGAAGTGGCCAAGGGCATCCTGTTCATCTAGCGAGGTGATGACGGAAGGACCATAGTGCTGGGAAGAATCAAGGGCACAGTTTAAGATTTTATCCTGACTCACCTTCCTTCCATCACTCAACTCAGGATCATTTTATGGAGTAGGCCCACCCCAGTCAGTCTCAAGGAATTCTTTTTTTTTTTGCTTTTTTGAGACAGGGTCTCGCTTTGTAGTTCAGGCTGGCCCTGAGCTCACTATGGTGCCCAGGCAAACCGCCGCAAACTCAGCAATCCTCCTGTCTCTGCCTCCCTAGTGCTGGGATTACAGGCGTGAGCCACCACGTCCGGCATTGTGCTATGCGGTGTTGATTGTTGGTGGGTGTGACTCCACATCCAGCATTATATGTGGTTACCGGGGATCGAACTCAGGTCCTTGCGCTTGCGAGGCAGGCGCCAGAACCACTGAGCTAACCCTCCGGCCCTCAGGAATTCTTAAGAAGCGGGAGGATCTCTCTGACCCTACCCTACTTCCCCAGAGCCTTTCCCTCTGCCCACCTTCACAGCCCCTCCTGCTCACTAAGTTCTTGGCCTTCTGGGCATCTGCAGCGTGTGGACTGTGTGCTGACGGACTGGGGTATGGTGCTGCCCCACTAGTGCAGCGAGCTGAGCAGGCAGGGAGAGAACGTCACTAAGACCTTAACGGGGGATCTGGGAGGACACGGGGAGGGGAGAGAAGCACTGCTACCAGTACCTAGTAAGGAAACTTCGGAGAGCTCAGCTCTCCAAGGGAAGAGAAGGGACCACTTACCTGACTCTCAGTCTGAAGAAAAGAAAACAAATCTAAACCTGGTAGGAAAAAAAAAGTCAAAATCAACCTCCTACAAAAAATTCTCTTCCTAGAGAGTCAGGAGGCTTTGAAAAGGAACCAGGGTGCTTCGGAGGGTGTGGGAGTGCAGAACCCATCTTAGGATCTGCCGTACCTTGGATGTCGGCCCCCATTGGAAAGGCAGGTGGGTACTCGTGTAGTGGGAGACTGGACAGGAAGTCACTGCCCAGCGTGCCTATTGAAGGACTCCGTAGCACTGAGGATGGCTGGTGACTAGACGTCAGGACTCTGAACACAAAAGATACAGGCAAAGCAGATACCCACACCCAGTCAACTTCCTAAATTGGCTCCCTGGCCTCCCCACCTTCCCCTTGCCCTGGGAGGGTTTGCCCGATGACCACAAAGCACTGCTACCTTCTCCCCCTGCCCCTTTGGCCTGTTTTCTTACCCTTTGCTTCCAGACAGGGCTGGGATGGCAGCTGAGGTGACAGGACAGTGCTTCTTGGTCGGGGGCAGATCCTCCTCATCGGACGAACTTTCTATTGTCAAGTCAATAACCTCAACTTTCTTCTTATTCTCTGGTGGATTTTCCTCCTGGACTGGGCTATACTGAAGGCCTGCGGGTGGTAAGAAGAATGTGTCTCAGAAAACGGCCCCTTCAAAATTTAGTTCAGCTAGGGGACAGAGGGTCACTCACCGTCCAGCCCATACCCTGGCGGGGGGCAAACCTCAGATGCCTCCTTTTTGGGTTTCATTGGGCACCAGGATCCATCTTCCATGAACTGGATCTCATCACAGTCCGAACAGGAATTCAGAATCTCCATGAATAAACTAGGGGAGGGGAGAGACAGGAATTCAGCAGTTGGGTTCTGTGACTCACCTTCCGGTAGCTCGGTTTCCTCATCTGTAAGGTAGGAATATTCGCCACCCGCCCTGTGCCTGAGTTGGCAGCCTTGCATAAAGTTATGGAAAGTAAGTGTCTAAGAGCTTTGGGTGCTAGGTTTGAAAATAAATGTAATCTAAGCACCTATTAGCTGTAGTTCTGGCAAAAGACAAGAGAATCCCATAAACCAACTCAAAAAAGACACCATGACGTGGTGGTCTGCACCTGTAATTCCAGCAATTGGGCTAGGAGGCTGAGGTAGGATTGCCCCAAGTTCGAGCACAGCCTGGGCTACACAGTGAGTTCAAGTTCAGCCTGCACTACAAAAGGAGACCTGTCTCAAAAGACACTACAAGCACAGCCATAATGAAAGCACTGGAAGGGAGTTAAAACCAGCCAGAAAAAAAGAAGTTCTTGCTTATGGAAAAAAAACCTACAACATTCTTTGCTTATGGAAAATGAAATGCTTCTGCGGGGGCAGGGAGTAAATAGCGTAGCAAAACTAGGTCCTCAAAAGAGCTCTGTTGCAATGCTCAGCAAGGCCTGGGGGTGTGGCTCAGCGGTAAAGCACTCACCTAACACGAGGCTGTGGGTTCAACCCCACTACCACATAAAACACAATTACACTTGGTAGGTGGTAGTTGTAGGTGGCACTGCCACTTCCTCACCACGTGATGCCTGGGCCCCAGCATCCTCATCTATAATGATGGTGCTTAACTCACACGGTTACTGCGAGGACTAGATGAGATTATGTGCAAAGTGACCAACCAAGCACGATGCCTTTTACACACGGGGTCACAAATACTGTGTGTACACGCACGTGCACAGACTAAGACAGGAGAACTGGGTTCGTGGGAAAGGCAGTGAGTCACGTCTGAGGAGGGCCGAGTGGGTGTCCCCGGTAAGAGGCAGCACAATGACCCTACCCATCAATAATAAGAGATTCATAGGGAGCTTTCTTGTCACACACAGGACATGTCCACGTTGGCTTCTTCTCATTCATCTGTAGGTAAAGGGCAGCGTCGAAGCTCTGCAGGTGGGCACAGGTGAGGGCACGACACGGGACAGTCAGGCGCATCTTCCCTAGCTGAGCAGAAGAGTCCTCAGTCAGAGCCTCCACGCCGACTTCATTCCAAAAACCCTCTCAAGGCCGAGGTCTAACCCAACCATCCTCGCCTCGTACCCACCGGGCACATGAGTGACACCCGCAGACTCGTAGTAGCCACTTCACTGTCAGGGTCAGCTGTCAGTTTCTCCTTTACTGAAACAAGAGTGAGGCCACAGCCAGGGGTTCAGCAAGGGTCGGGGATCTACAAGCAGATAGCCCTGCCGGGGAAGGCAGCTGGGTAGAGTCCCTGGACATGGGATGTCACCTGGGAGTGGTGTAGGACCCAGATTAAAAAGGTGCAGTGCGGGGGAGAGGTTTACCCAAACCCAAAGACACCTCAACACAGCTAGGTGACACTCTGGCCGCATTAGAAGGCATCACATGAGAGTCACACGGGATGACCCGAGACACTCTCCAGTCCAAAGAACCCCATATCCTCTCAGGGCTGGACTTGGAATCTGTATGTGACTGGAATCTAACAGCTGTCCTCACTGCCTGGGAGTGATGGATGCCACTTCTCAACATGACTGCCACCAAGGTATATGAGAAAGGGCTGGGATTCTCGTGAGAGAAGCTGTAACGCACGAGACGTGGGTTTCGCTACAAGGCCGGAGGGCCAGATCTCAGAGCCGGGTCAGACGGGAAGTGAGAGGGAGGACGTTACTCACTCAGTGCCCGGGAATGGTCTGGGTTCCGGATACCCTTCGCTCTGAGTTTTTGTAGAAGAGTCCCTGCAGTCAACTGCCTCACCAGGTACACAGACAAGGAGTAATTCTACTTGGGGTGGAGAGAAAAAATTAGCTTCTGCTTCTAATACCACCACCACCACCAGCCTCTTTCTGTCCCCAAGACCAGAGACCCAGGACACTGGACGGGCTCCTCTCTGCTTCTGACAGCCCTTTTGAGGAACCATTTTCCTTACACTCACCCGTCCAAACTCAGATGACCAGTTGACCACGATGGTGTTGGGAACAGTGGCCGAGAGTCTAGCCAGGGGTGTGATGTTGATGGGTCGGCTGGGCCTCTTGGGCTCAGCCCCATTCTTGGTGGGGGGAAGGTAACCCTGAGGGAGGGAGGGTCTGGTCAGTGGAGAGGCGGCTCTGGGAAGAGTTCTGCTCTAACGATGGAAGACATCTTGTCTGCGGTTCCTCGCTCCCTGGGGAAAGGCCAGCTCCCACTGAGCAAGGGGATGGAGGCCACTCAGCAAAACACTATGTATGGCTGTGTATGTTCATTCCGCTCTCAGTGAAGAAGGAAAGGTTATGGATCAGCTAAGAAAACAGGAACTCACTCACTGAGTCCCTGAGGAAAAACAGGGACCTCACGTAACTCAGCCCACCTCTGGGATCATGAGTTCTCTGAGAAGTCTTTCCTTTCCTTGCACTGAGCTACCTCCCGGCCCAATTTTTTTGGACTGGCTTCCTAAATTGCCAGGCTGCGTTTGAACTTGCAATCCTGCCTCAGTCTCTCACAATGCTGAGAGTAAAGGAGGTTGCTACCATACCCTTAAGAAGTCTTTCTTGATCCTTTGAGTTGACGCAATGTCCTTTCTTGGGGTTCTTACAGAACCTCTGTCCAACTCAATCTAAGCAGTCTCCAGGTTATATTGAGTCTGCCAGTAAACTGAGTACCTAGTCTGTGGCAGGCACCGCGCTAGGCATATCTCTTTCATAGTAGGCTCCTAGTTGACATCTACGGACCGCAACTGGAGGCTCTGCTGCCAGAGGAGGAAGAGCATTTACCGGCAGAGGGCACAGTTTCCCGTTGACCTTGACAAAGAGGTTGGGGGGGAAATAGTCCTCCTGAGGGCAGCTGGTCTCACAGAGACAGAACCTGGTGAGGAATAAGAGGATGAAAAGACGGGAAGCGTTTCATGGGCTGAAGCTGGCAGAAGTGGGCAACCATGGAAAACCAGTCATGGATCTCCAGCCCTCAGTATCCAGCCATCCCGGGGCTGGGGCGGGCAGTGGCAGGGTAAGGCTACCTCCCAGGAACATCCTTGATCCCCCTATTTCCCTTCCACCCCCAGGGGGAGCCCAGTGGGGAAAACACAGGGCAGCAACTCACCTGAGCTGCACTTGTATGGTATAATCACATTTGGCTCCTGGGAGAACCTCTCTGTAATGAGGGAAACAGGGAGACGTCCGCATGTGGCCCCAGGGAGGGAGGTGGATGGACAGATAGAAAGTGGGACGGTCAAAGGACAGAGAAGAAGCATCGGAAAGAATGAGAGGCAAAGAGGTACAGGGGAACGGGACAGAGAAGACGGAGAGCAGGGTCCGGGGTAAACACACACACACACACACACACACACACACACACACACACGTGAAGCCGAAGGAGCGGAAGATGTACCTGGACGTGAGAACCTGCTGCACTTGCTGGGGGGTGAGAGCAAAGGTGAAGTGCGCTTCCTCAAACCGCTGACTGGAGGTGGATGCTGAGGACACAGAGAAGTGGTTACTCCCACACCAGCCGCTGGCAGCCCCGGCAGCCACCTCTGCCCCCGACTGCTGCTCCCACGGGACTAACGCCTAAGAAAGGGGTCCTGCGGGAGCACAGGAGCCGTACCGAGGGTGGTGGGTCGAATGAGCTCCCCGTAGACCTCATAGAAAGGCAATGGTTTCATAGTGACATCGGGGTGCACAGGCTGGGGGAGAGGAGGGTGCATGTCCACCTCACACTTGGGGCCCAGCAGCGTGCCAGGAGCCAGGAGGGCTGGGGGAATAGGAGCCAGAGGACCAGGGGAGCCTACGGGAGAGGTGCCAGGGGGCAGAGAGAGCATGGAGAGATCAGAGGGCCCCAGGGTCTTCCTGGGAAAGCGGCGCCGGTAAAGCTCTTTGATCTTCATCTGGATGCTGGGGGCACAGCTGGACTTGAGGAGGTGCAGGGCCTTGGCCAGGAGCTCGTGTTTCCGTCCACTCTTGTTCCGGCCAGCGAAGCCGAGGAGCACCTGGAGCTCAGACACCCGGAAACTCATCACCATGTGCTGCATAAAAGAACAAAACTTAAGGACGCTAAGCGCGCACAGAGCCGTCCTGCACAGACAAGGTGGGCAGTGCTGCTTCTTCCCAGCAAAAGTGCTCTGCAGCGAGCGGATTGCTTCTAGGCAGTTAACCTGGCCAAGGGAGGTCTCCGCCTCCTTGAACAACCCTCAGGTGTCTCACCAGCACCTGCCAGAGACACAGACACCCTACTGCCCTGTGTCTGCAGGGAGCCCAGCGTGGAAACAGGATGCAAACAGCGGCCATGCCCAGACACAGCTCTGAGACCACTGTGGCCTCCTACCTCCAGCCTAGGCTCTGGATTAGCTGCTTATCTCCTCTCCTGCCCCTCAGAAGCGTCCCAGCCTCCCGTGGAGAGGAGAGACAGGCAGAAGGAGGGAGAAAAGAGGATTCGGGCCAGACAGTCTCACAGGGAAGGGGCCAGGTGGCCGGAGGACTGTGCCCCGTGGCCCACCCCTCCCAACCACGTCGATCCAAGGCCAGGATTTCTAGGTCAGGGTTCAATGTGCATGACTCCCCCAAATCCTTTCTCAATATCATTTACATAACTACTCTCCCTTTGAGAGAAACAGAACCAAAATGTGTGTGTGTGTGTGTGTGTGTGTGTGGTGGTGGTGGTGGTGTTAACAATGAATCATGAGCCCAGGTAAACTGCCTGTTTATCTTCCAGGAACCAATATCCTTTTTCGCTCCCACATGTGAAAATTAAGTGATTCAACCTATCCATATACCCCGATGCGGGGTGGAAGAGGGCCAATTTCCTAACAGAGGTCCTGGGAGAATGAAGGTAGGGCCTGGGCCAGGGCGTGGAGTCCGGAGCACCTTTCTAAAGGAGGCTGAGTCCAGTGGCTGAGCCTCCAGACTGCCTGCTATCACAGCTCTATTTCAAAGGACAAAACAAAGCCGGGAGGCCTTAGAACAAACCAGTGGCTTAAGGTTCCCCAAGATGACCTCAGGGTTCCCTCTGGACCGTGTGGCCATGGGAGGAGAGCTCCCTGCTTACCGGGCTCCCTTCTGTGACTCTCTGGATCTTGCCTGAGACAGGCCTTGCTAGCCCCCCACAGGTCTTCACCTCTTAGGGAGCTTTGTCTTGGGTCCTTTTTTGCGAATGCGATGAAAACTTGCTCCTCTAGCTTTCTCCTCCTTCTTACACTTACTTGTCTTTATCTCTCCGTAAGCGTTGCCTATAACTTCCCTCTCTTCCACCCCAGTTTCACACTCCTGCTTCTGCCCAGAGCCGGCGGCTTGCCAGGGCCGGACCTGCCCCTCAGCCTCCAGGATGCTCTGCCCCACCCCTCGAGGTGTCGGCCACAGCCCGCCGGGTCTCCGCCGCCTGCCGGGCTTCCCCAGGCTCGCCAGCCCACGGCAGCGCCCGAGCCTCCACCCTCCCGGCTGCGCGTCCCCAGGAGCTTCCCCACCTCTGCCCCCGTTGCCACCCCACATCTTCCCCTCGCTGCTGGGGCTCTCGGTCCGCTCGACTCGCTCCGCGCCCCTAGGGAGCTCTCCCCGGATCTCTCCTGCAACTGCCCCGGCACCACGCCGACCTCCGCCCGCGTCCCCGCCCCCTGCGCCGCGGCCCCAACAGCTGCAATTCCCCGCGGCCCCACCCCGCATCTGCCCCGCGGCCCCGCCCCCGGCGCCGCACCGCCCCGCGCCCCGCGCCCGCACCGCTCGCTCCCGTCCCCGCCGCGGGTCGCCGCCACGTCTCCCGCGCCCTCCACACCCGGCTCGGTCGCTCCCCGGCTCGGCGCCCCACTGGGCGCAGTCCAGATGGGGCTAGGGAGGGGCCGGTACCTTTAATTCGCCCAGTTCCGCCATCTTGAGGCATCGCAGGCGCCCCAGCCCGAGCCCCAGCCCAGGCCCAGGGACCGGCGCGCAACTCTCCACCGCGGCGCCGGCCGCAAATGCTGCCCGCTCCGCCCCGTCCGGCCCCTACACCTCCCCTTCTCGGCCCCGCCCGCCCGGCTCCGGACAGGCCCGGCCTCGGCCCCTCCCTCCGCAACCCGCCCCGGCCCCCGCCCGCCCGCGGCCGGCTGGCGACAGCCGAGATCCGGAGGGAGCGCGCTGCCCAACGCCCGCGGGGTTCCGGGTAACGGAGAGGGGCGGGCCCGAAGCTCCCGGGAGGAGGGCTTCGCGGCCCCGGAATGGGGCGGGGACGAGCTTTTAGGGACCCGAAGTTACTTGAAAATGGAGGGAAAGTCTGGCACTGCCGGGGCGCTGGCGTGGGGGAGGGGCGGCGAAGTTGGAGCGGACACCTCGGTCTCCATCTGGACGACTCCCGCCAGCGGAAACTAGCGCCTCCAGCTCGGAGGGCTGAGCCTGGCCGCTCCGGGAAGTCATGGGGTCGCGAACAGTTCGCGACAGTCGTTCCGACCCTCCAACACCCCACGTACACACACCACCTGCGAGTAGCTCGCGCTCCAGCCGCAAGACTCAAACTCGGCAGCGGAAAAGTTCGACGCAGAGCGACTCTTACCAGCGCCGTTGCGGGGAGCGCGGAGGGGGCTCGAGAGGCTCGGAGAGCGGGCTTGGGAGCGGGGAAGGCGGTTCGACGCCGCTCCGCCAGGCTGCACCGACGGCTCGGCCCGGCAGCGGGACTCCGCCCGCCCGGAGCTGGGGCTGGGGCCGCCCCCTCCGGGTGAGCCCGCCTGGACTGCGGAGAGGGGAGAAGAGGTGGAGCCCCGGGCTGGAGAGGGAGGGACTGGGAGCCCGAGCGGGAGTTTAACCCCTCGAGTGAGCGGATCTCGAGAGAAACGGTTGTTGGACCTCCCCCTCCTCACGCCGCTGCGGCCGCTCGCGGTGACGTGGGAGGCTTCGAGGGAGCGGGGTGAGGACCGTGTGGAGCAGGGATCTGACTGCAAAGAGCTTCTTTCTGGGAAGGCGACCTCTCCCTCCCCTGGGGAAAGGGTGGGCCGCTGAGTGGAGAGTGGACCAAACGCTCGACAAGTGGCCCTCAGCCCCTACCCCAAATTGAAAAACTGACACCAGAGATCCCACCTTGATGTAGCTGAAATTGAACGGAGAGGCCTCTTCACACACACACACACACACACACACGCGCGCGCGCGTGTGCGCAGAATAAAGACCTATCTTGGTCTCCGAATTGCGAATTGCGTGCTTTCTTTTCTTCAAAGCTGTAGGCCCTCACTTGCAGGTCTCCGGGCAAATCTGTTTCTGTATTCAGAAATACAACTTTAGGGTAGTGTATCCATATATTTGACCGCTGAACAGGAATCATTAGGTGTTAAGGACATAAGGCCTTGCAAGAGCTCACAGTCTAGCAGCAAAGACATGTTAAGCCAATAACCAGCATGCAAAATGCAATGCTTTCATAAATACTAACAATAATTCTGCTGTTTAGATTAAACCCCCAGTGTGATTCTTCCTAAGAGCCGAGCCTAAGCCAGAAGACTGAAGGTGCTTCCACTATTCCTAGCACCCGCTGAGCCAAATGCTTTGTAGGTTTTTTTTACCCCCAAGGAACACGGCCACCTTCTCCTGACAGGTTCTTTCCTTGATACATAAAGCTACCTGAACCTATGTGCCTGTAACGTGGGCTAATACCTGTTTTTGGCTTGGTTGGAGACAGGATCTCACTATATAGTTCAGGCAGGCCTTAAACTCACTAGGTAGCCCAAGCTGGCCTTGAACTTGAGGGAGTTCTCATCTCAGCCTCCTGAATGCTGGGATAACAGGTTTGGGCTAAGTATTTGGTTCTAAACCCAGCTGCTCCCTCTAACACGAGTTTTTATCAGGGCTCATGTTGATGTTTGTCCTCTAGATGAAAAGTTACTATGAATTCGTCTTTTCTAGAATTTTTTAGTAGCTAGGGGGAGGATAAGAGGAGGATAGTAGAGCACACCTGTAATCCCAGCACTTGGCAGGCTGAGGCAGGAAGATCACAGTGAGCTTGAGGCCAGCCTGGGTTATGTAGAGTTCAGGGCGAGCCTGAACAAAAAAAGTGAGATATGTCTCAAAAAATAAAAATAAAAAAATTAAAGTTGGGTACAGCTCAGCAGTAGTATTCGTGCTTAACCTGCCTAGACTCTGAACTCATTCCCCAGCACCCACGTGAAGTTAATCTGAAATTATAAATTATAGCATTCAACAGGGTGACGGAAACTGGGAGCCAGGGAACCATTCTCCATACAAGCTCTGTGAGTCAGTCTTTTCTGTGCTGTTCATAGTCTACCCAGTATCTGGCATATAGTAGACTCCTTACGTATCTGTACAGCAAATTAATGTTATCAAGCAAAGGAGGGGAACCAAGTTCCCACCTGAGAGCATTTGGAGAGTCTGCGGCCTGTGGCTGCCAAGCTTCACCTATTTTCCCCCACGTGTTCCCACCATCTTGAGCCCTGCAGAATGAGGGGGATGTGAAGCCAGAACAAATCCCTGCCAAAGTCCCGTCACCCATATAGCCCAGGAAGAATGGAAGGAATATTGGGATTAGAGTTCCTTTGGAGGAAAAAAATATATCAAAGGAAAAATCAGGGTCTGCAGTTGGGATGACAGCTTATGTTGTACGGAAGATTATTTTGGAAAACAAGGGGCTGGATAGGCTCCACTCCCACAGCTCAGCCACCCCGGGATCTGCGTCCACAAGTCCCCGAAGAAGCCAGAAGCTGGGCTTCCATCACCAAAGCTGTCTCCGCCAAGCTATTTCCCATGCTGGGACCCTTCCCTGTGCAGTTTCTCCCTTCTCCCCAGGTCACACTCCACGGATACCGTAGGAACCCAAGTCCTCTGGTGCTCTTCGCTAACTCGCAGAGGAAGACAAAGAGAGGCTCTGTGTCTCTTTAATAGAAATAGCTTGAACCCTTTGAGGCTCCTCTTCAGGCAGGTGCCGCGCTCCTTTCTTCCCTTGCCCATCAGTGCACCCTTCCCCATTCCCTTATCCCTAAGCAGGCCCGAGCCCCAGCTCGCAGGCCCCAAAGCTGGCCTGCACCTTCCCTAGAACCGACCTACATATTTCAGATACTTTTTCTCCCCTCCACCACACTCTGTAGCCCGTCTCTGCAGCCACTGCGTAGCCGCCCCTCCTCCCACCTCACCTCCTCCTGCATTTCCACCGCAGTCTGAACAAGGAAACCAGACTTTGCTCTGAACGTCTCATGCTCTGACCCAGGGGGACCCAGCAGAGGGCAGGCTGAAAGAAGGGGCAGAGAGGGGAGGAACTCCAGCCTGGCTTGAGGAGGGACAGGAAGAGGCAGAGGCCTGGGAAACGGCAAAGAGATACATTCAGTCCCAGAATAGAAGCAATGGCGAGAAGCAAACTGGGTATTTTTCTCAGGAATCAGGTGGAATGTTTGGTTTTTTGATAGAGGGTCTATGTAATTCAGGCTGTCTTGAACTTGCTCTGTAGCACAATCCGGCCTCAAATTTACAGCAATCCACCTCCTTCAGCCTCCCAAATGCTGGGATTACAGAGTGTACTGCCATATCCGGTTTTCATCCCTCTACCTGGGACAAAAATACTAACCAACACATTGTTCCACTGCATATGGTGGTGGTGCATCCTTATAATCCCAGCATTTGGATTTGGAGAGGCTGAGGCAGGAGGATTGCCAGGATTTTGAGGCCAGCCTAAACTGCATAGCAAGATTCTCTCAAAAAAAGAAATCACTTAACATATTATTTTACATTGACTATTTTGAAGATAATCCAGGTTTCTCAACTTCTCTTTAAAAAGATCATACTCCTCTGCCCAAAGACTCTCTGAATCATAGGAGCAATAAATTCTTACTTCTTAGAGCAGGACCTACTCAAATTTCATTTAATCTTCCATTGTGTTTATTACTATTCAATTTTTGCGAGTTTATATACTAGTTGATGGGTGGATATGGGACTTTTGGGGTTCTGTAGAAAAGAGGGGTGCTTAATTAGGAATGAGATTGTTTAACGGGTTCAAGATTCCTCATAGGAATCAGAGGTGAACAAAGGGAAATTGGTGCTTCTGTTTTGGTAGAATTTTTGGAAACAAAAAAGACAAAGACAAGGGCCAGCAGAAGATGTTACAGCATGAAGGAGAATGTTCTGCACCCTTAAGAATAAAATAGGAAGTTATGGAAAGGTGGGGCAGAGGTAGATGGATTATGGGTTCAGGAAGTAGAGAAAGAGGTTGGCCAGCCAGGCGTAATGATGCATGCCTGTAATCCCAACACTAGCTGAGGGGCAGGAGCGACGTTATGACTTGAGAACCTTCTCAAAATAACAGAGAGAATGATGTACAGACAAAACAAAAACGCTGGGTTCACTCCCCAGGAGTAGCAGGAGGAGGGTAGAAAAAAAGACATCTGCCAACTTGCTTGGCTTACGAGATGCCCAGAAGATGAGTAAGGCACACTTCTAGGGGTTCTGGCTGTTCCTGGGGCCGGGAACCTTGGGACTGTCTTTGGTCCCCTGCTCTCCATTTCCTTGGTCCTCTGAACCGAGCTCCTCCTCTGCTGTGCCCTTTCTGCAGGATGTTTCTGCGTGGGAGTTAACTTGCCCTGGGCTGCAAGCTCCAACACCAGGAGCCAAAATAAGTGTCTCCTTCTGTGAGTGTGTCGGGTATTTTGTTCCAGCAACGGAAAGCTGACTAACACGGCGCTGCTTTTCAAGTTGTGGGTCTTGACCCTTTAACGAATGGAATACAACCAACAATTTTTGGGTAGAATATGAAAGAATAGAAAAAAACATAGGATTATTTTTGTATCATTTCAACTATGTACACACAGGTTGTAAAATGTACGTCTTATTATGGATCATAAAGAGTGAAAGCTGCTATGTGTGATGGAAAAGGAATAAAATAATTGCCAAAACTCGGAGGCAACCAACATGTCTGTCAGTAGTGAGTGTACAAATAAACCCTCATACATTATTCCATGCTAAAAGAAGTGAGCTATCAAGTCATGAAAAGTCAGGGGAAACACGTATTACTAAGGTAAAGAAGCCAGTCTGAAACGGCTCGCACTGTGTGATGCTAACCACATGGCAAAAAGGCAGTGGTTTCAAGAAAGGGTGGGAGGTGAGCAGGCAGCACAGGAGTCCGGGCAGTAGGACAGCTGCTCACTCCGGTGGGTGGCAGACACACGCGACGACACTTCTGTCTAAATGCGGGAGTGAGCTCCGCCGTGGTCTAAGGACTCTGGCTGGTAATGATGTGTCCATGTAGCTCATTAGTTATAACAAATACAAACTTCCGGTGACGGCCGTTCGTTGATGACGAGGGAGGCCATGTGTGTCTTGGGGAAGGAGTGCATAGGGAATCTCTGTACCTTTTGCCCAGTTTTGCTGAGAACCTAAAATTTATTTGTGGTCCTAGGGAATGTACCCAAGGCCTTCACACTGAATTTTATCCCCACTCCATCCCGTACACTCTTCCCCCCTTTTTAAAATTTTAAGACAAGTTTTCTGTATGTCAGTTAATCATCAGTGCTGGGTTTAAATTTTGGATCTTCTTCCCTCAGCCTCCCAGAGAGCTGGGACTATACTTGGACGCTACCACACCCAGTTTAAAATTTCTTTTTTCTTTCTTTTTGAGACAGGCTCTTATTTGTAGTTCAGGCTGGCCCTGAGCTCACTATGTAGCCCAGCCAAACCTCGAACTCAATCCTCCTGCCTCTGCATCCCGAGCACTAGAATTATAGGCTTGAGCCACCACACCAGGCACTGTGGTGTGGGGTACTGATTGCTGGTGGGCGTGAGTCACCACACCCAGTATTGTTGTATGTGGTTACTAGTATTGAACCAGGACCCTGTGCTTGCCAGGCAGGTATGGGAACCACTGAGCTAAACCTCCAGCCCTAAAGTATTTTTTTTAATGTTTTTCTTTAAGTACAATGGAATGAATAAGATTCCTTTTCCCACCCCACCCATTTGATAGAGGAAGAAAACAAAAGAGTGACACCTAGCACCGTCCTGCTTCCTGCTTTATTTTCCATGCAGCTGGTTTCCATCGCACTGCTGATCTCATCCCTGTTGATTCTCCGTTCTCAGGTCTGGGGTCCATTTGCATTTGTCAGCAGGACAAGCCCCACCCACACCCCTAGAGGCCAAACCCACCCACCCACCGCAGCTTGATGGAGCCTCTGGGAACCAAGGATGTCCTATTCCCTAAAAGAAGAATTTCAAGAATGAAATACACACACTTGCATATGCTCAGTCTGCTGCTGCCCGTTGTCAACATGCTACAGAGACCCTCATCCTTCCGGACTGGGGAAGAGAGCCGCCTGCACAGGAATGGGGAGAACATGGCAGGAGAGCCGCTCTCGGAGTGAATGATGAGTAAGTGAGGGAGAAATGTTGGACTTTGCTGAGCCTTGTCCTAGGGCACAGCTCTGTCCCTCTATCCTACTGTCACTCGTGTGTGTGTGTGTGTGTGTGTGTGATACTAGGGATTGAACTCAGGGCCTTCACCCTGGGCTACATCCCCAGCCCTTCCTACTTTTTATTTTGAAAGATTTCACCTAGTTTCTCAGTTGCGAGGCTGGGCCTGCCCTTTCCAGCGTCCTGCCTCACGGCCCACCCCACCTCCCACTGCAGTGCTGGGGTCACAGGCCTGCCCGCGGTACCAGGGCCTCCACTACTCTGTCGCTGGCCTCTCCTTCCCCCTGACCTTAGGAGAGTCACCTCTTCTCGGTCTCCATACCACCAGTTATGCCCTAGTCTCCCTCTGCCCACTCTCAGGGTCCTAACTCTCCCAGTGATTGCCCATGCTGTACATTCTCCGTTGACCTCAACTGGACGGACTCTCTGTCCATGGGACTCCTCCTGGGCTCAAAGGAGATTCCAGTTCCCCCCCATGAGCCTCTTCTCCCAAGTCCTTCTTCTGAGCCCCGCCCCTGCTCGCCCACAGCTCACCCCAGAGAACTCTTGTTACCGCTGAGGGGACACGCACGGCTCACTCACTCCTCTTGCATGCTGAGGATTCGAAGTAGGACATTGTACACATCCTGCTCCATGTAGCCCTGTGCATGGCAGGAATGACATAAAAGGAGAGCAAGAGGAAAAAGCAGAAGAAACAGTCATGGGAGAGGTTCTGTGGTATGATGCTATTTACCCTTACTTACAGCTTTAGTTTTAAAGGATTTAGCTTGTCCGCGGCTGCTTCCCTATCCTCACAAGAAGATAATAATGAGGCCAGGACGCAGCTCAGCAGCACAGTGCCTGCCTGCAAGCACGAGGTCCTAGTTCAATCCCCCGTACCAAAAAAAGAAGGTAACAATGCCCACTTCTCAGGCTTGTTGTGCATACAAAGCAAAGCAGCAGAGCCACAGCGGTTCCATATTTTAAGAGGACAACCCACCCTCCCTTTCTTCCTTAGTTTGTCCCAAGGTGCCCTGGAGGCAACCCAAAAAAGGATATATAGGGGAAGGGAAAAGACCTTATAGTGGGTCAGGAAATGGAAAAACAGGGCACACGCTGTCCCCTTTCACATTCGTGCACAACCTCTGATCTGTCTACAGAGACCGCAGAGCTGGCCCTGGGTACGGCTCTCTGAGAAACGGCAAGTTCGCCCAGGAAGGAAAAGGGGCTTCAAACACAGCATCCCTCTCAGCCAGTGAACTGGCTGTCTCGGCCGCGCTCACCTGAGCAGCGTTCAGCAGGTGACTTCTGTAGGTGGCGATGACCTCTTCGTTGTTCTTCTGGGAATCCTGGGAGCGAGCGTCAGTGGGAAGTCACGTGCCCGCCCTCTCCGCACTCATCCGCGTGTGCAGAGTGTAGTGAGGGGTCAGCTTTACGAGGTGGCTCCTGGGCGCAGTCTGGCCCTGGACCACCGAACCGCCCCACCTCCCAGAACGTCTCCCAAATGTCCACCACTTCCACTGTCCACCCTTTTCTCCAAGGGTGTCCACTCCCCAGAGGGCCCAGACACACCTGCAGCTGCAGGGCAAGGCAAGTGTTTTCTCCCCGGACGGCTAGAACTTCCTCTGAAAGCTGCTCCAACTTCTTCAACAGCTCCTTGATCTGAGGCCAAAAGGAAAGAAGGGGAACAGATGGGGCCCAAGTCATCTGCCCACTCCAGGCCCCAGCCAGCACCCAACCTCTTCATGTCGGGTAATCAGTGCAGGCCAGTCCCTGTTAATGTACACATCGCCCCACTTAATACTCAACACCGCCTTTCTCCTGAGGAGAATTCAGTCCTTCTCAGAGGGAAGGATCATCACCCACATTTGCAGATAAGGAGCCTCAATTTAGTAATTTGTCAGAATAACACATAATAAGTGATGCAATTATGATTTGAGTCAAGATCTCTTTGATTCCATGGGCTAGGCCAGTAGTAGCTCTAAAAGGTTCGCCACCCTGACCAGATATGCTCTCCCCCCCTCCTCCCTTTCCTCCTCCCCTCCCCTCCCCCCTCCTCCCCCTCCCTCTCCTACCAGGGATCAGACTCAGGACCCTTGTGCTTCTGAGGCAGGTGCCGGTACCACTAAGCTCTCTCCTGGCCCTTTGGCCGTATCCTCTTAACTCAGTACCGGCTCCTAACCCACTTCTGGCTGTGACCACTGACAAGATGGAGATGAGTCCTAGTGGCTTCCAAGGCAGAAGCACCAGGGCAGTTAATGACAGCTGGCAGAGGACATATGGTGCCTGAAGGAATAAAATCCCTACTTTTTAAAGGAGAGAGCTCTGGTATTTTACAACTCCCACTCATCAGACTTCAGGGCAAGAGCCAAGGACGTTCTGGACGTGCTTCACAGCCTGTCTCCCCGGCAGCCTTACACTTCTCTAACTGGCCTTGAACTAGTTATCCTCCTGCCTCAGCCTCTTGGATGCTGTGATGAGAGACATACACTACTTACTCCAGGCTGCAATGGCTAGTTTTTTCAAGTACTTACCAGGTGCCATTTGTTCAGAGTATATTAATATCTTATTTAATGTAATTTTCACAACTACCTTATAATTCCTCTCATTGGAGCTGTGAAATAACTTTCCTAAGATCCTAAGAGACACCCAGAAAACTGGTTTCTTTGGTTTTGTGTGATGCAGGGCCAGGGATTGAACCTAGAACCTTCACATATGCTAGGCAAGCACCTACCACACAGATACACCCTCAACCTAAATTTTTTTTTTTTTTGAGACAGGGTCTCCCTTTGTAGTTCAGGCTGGCCCTGAGCTCACTATGTAGCCCAGGCAAGCCTTGAACTCAGCAGTCCTCCTGCCTCTGCTTCCCTAGTGCTGGGATTACAGGCGTGAGCCACCACGCCCGGCAATTTTGTTTTATTTTATGTAGTTTTTTTAGAATAAGACTTGCTATGTGGGTCAGGCTGACCTTGAATTATGTAGCCTAGGTTGGCCTTGAACTCACAACAATCTTCCTGCCTCAGCCTCCTGAGTGCTGGGATTATAGGTTTGAGCCTCTACTACACCTAGCTTTCAGCATACATTTGTTGTTCAATATATTAATATGTGCTACTAAGATGATTTGGAAAAGGATAAATGTTTAGGCTTCAGAGAGGAGTAGCCAAGACATTATTTCCACTCATTATCTCAGCATAAATTTTAAAATTGAAGTTCTAACCAGGCAATCTCACATCTTTAACTACTATGTTATAATAGCTCAGGCTGGCCCTGAACTCACTCTGTAGCCCAAATTAGCCTCAAACTCATAGCAATCCTCCTGCTTCTGCCTCTCAAGTGCTGGGATTACAAGCGTGAGCCACCACACCCAGCATCGTGGTAGTGGTACTGGGGATCGAACTCGGGGAACTGAGGAGCTTGCGCTTGCCAGGCAGACACCGGAACCACTGAGCTAAGCCCAGACCTGCTCTGTTTTCTTTTGAGATTTAGTCTGCTTGTAACCTCTCCTCCAGCAAGACACAGAAGTCTTCCTTTCTTTAACCCCATTCCACCTGATTCTATTTTGGATAACATCCCTTCTGTTTATATGTACTCTAAATTAGGTAAAACCTACTCTTTATATTTTCAATTGCTTTAAATTTGATTACACACTCACATTTGTAAATGTGAATTCATGGCTAGTTCTAGAACTACTAAATTCACTAGTAAATTATTTAGAATTTGTAAGGTATCTCATAGAAATTTGTAGACTCAACAAGGCCTTTTTTAAAACAAGCGTCAATTAACCCAGTGTCTCAGAGCAGGTCTCAAAATTCCCCCCCTTGCTCTGGGGTCCTCTCGGCCAACAGCAATCTCTGGAACCCATTCTGCAGGGGCAGGGAAGAGGGGCAGGCACGCCTCACCCCTCAAACCTGAGTTGCCTCTGGACTTCAGGCGCCACAACAGCCCGCTCCGCTGGCAGGGCCTCTTCTCAGGCTAAGACACTAAGACAAAACGTCGCCAGGCGCGGTGCGCCCACCTGTCCAGCCCTCAAGGCTGAAGCAGGAGGACTGCTGTGAGTTCGAGGCCAGCCTGGGCTGAGCCGTCTCTCGCCTCGCGGTTGGTGAACCTGCCCTAGGTCCCCGCGGAGAGCTCTGAGCACACTGCTTCTGGACTCTGAGTCCTCCCCGTCTCAGTTCACACGAATGATTCGTCCTCCGGGGCATAGATCTCCCTAACTGAAAACTGCTAAAGACAAAAACGCCTGGCCATGTTCCCACGGCAGCCTCGCCACTCACCTTGTCCTCCTTGTCCCGGTGGGCCTCGATGAGCCCCTCCATCTTCTCCTTGAGCATCTCCACCATCTTCTCAAAGCGCTCCAAGCGCCCGCGGAGCTCGCCGACCTGGCGCTCCTGCTCAACGGCCAAGGCGGCCAGGTCCTCGCTGCTGCGGCGCTCCTCGGCCACGGCCTCCCGAAGCCGCCCCATTTCCCGGCAGGCCGCGTTATACTTCTCCAGCACATCTTTCAGCTCCTGGCCCCACGCCTGCGCCTGGGCCGCCAGCGAACCCCGGGTCTTCTCGTGCTGTCGGAGGCTGGAGGCCTCCCGGGCCCTCAGCTCGGCCACCTCCTCGGTGGCTTGGTAGAGCAGCTGCTTCAGCTTCGCGATCTCCTGGCTCTTCCCGCTCATCGTGGCCTGAACGGCGCGCAGCTCTTCCTCCAGCTTCCCCAGGTCTTGCTCCAGGGCCTCCACTTGCGGGGAGCCCGGGGCCTCGGGGACGGCAGCCGGCTCCCCACGCGAGGCTACGGATGCCCGCAGCTGCTGGTTTTCCTCCTCCAGCCGGGCCAGCGCCTGCTGGGCCTCGCGGTGCCTGTCGGCCAGCGCGCTGACGCAGGCCTGCAGCTCCTCCAGGGGCTCTGCGGCGGGGCTCCGGGGGCGCCCGGGGCCTACCAGGTCTGGGGGGAGGCAGCCCCACAGCCCCCGCAGGCCGCTGCTCTGGGCGGCCAGGCGCTCGCGCAGCTTCTCCGCGGCCTCCTTCTCCAGGGCCAGCTCGTCGGTCAGCAGCCCCACACTCCTCTGCAAGTGCTGGAGCTGGCCCTGCGCCTCGGGCTTGGGCACGAACTCGCGCTGCAGCCGCTGGCTCAGAGCCTGCAGCTCCCCTTGCAGGCGCTGCCGCTCCCGGCCGAGCTCCCCCAGCTCCTCCAGCAAGTTGTTGTTGCTCAGTCTCAGCGCGGACAGCTCCTTCTCCAGCTGGCCCTTGGCCAAGGCCCCTCCTGAGAACCGTTCTCCGGGGGCCCCCAGGGGCTCCCCTCGGGTCCCGGGCGCCCTCTTCTCGCTCTGGCTGTGCTCCTTGAGGCCACCAGGGGCTACCTTCGAGGCTGCAGCCCTGGATTCCTGGCCAGGGGTCTCGGGCTTCACCTGCAGCCCTGCCTTTGCCCGATCCAGCCTCACCAGCACCTGCTCCAGCCGGGCCTCCATCTTCTCCCAGGCGGCCGCGGCGGCCTCGGCCCTGGGAACCCCCAGGGCTCCCTCCAGCACCGGTCTTGACAGAACGCTTCGAGCAGCGTCCTTCTCTCGCCACACTGCAGCCAGCTCCTCCCTGAGTTGCACCAGGAGCCGGTTCATGGCTGCTGTGCCCGCTGGTTCAGCCCCTGCGTCCGGCGCTTCTAGCCCTGAGGCCTGAGGCCTCTCTTTCTGGTCGGCAGGCCGCTCGGGGACGAGGCTCTGCCCCCCGCCTGCGAGCGGCTGACCCGTGGCCTTCCTGGTAGCCTCACACCTTGGGCTCGGGGGTGGTCCCCGATCTTCTGGGTGGGGCTTTCCACGGACCTCCAGCGGTGTCTCTCTGGGGGCTGGCCCCTCAGCCCCCTTGTCCTCGTGGTAGACGATGGCCGCGGCCTGCTGCTGCCTCCTTAGCTCTTGTATCCGCTCTGCCAGCAGGTCCAGGGGACAGCCCTGCTCCATGCCATCTCCCCCAGGCCGCAGTCCGGAGCCCTGGCCTCCTGGAGCTGTGGACTCGCGGGACAGAAGCAGCCCCAGCTCCTGAACCTGCTCTCGAATCTGGCTCTCGAGGTCCAAGAAGGCTGCAGCCTGTGCCTGACACTCTTCCGTCTTTCGAACCAGCTCCTGTTCCAACTGAGAGACTTTCTTCCGCTCTTCTTCGTACTTCCACCTCCATTCTTCTGAACACGGGTCTTCATCCTCCTCGTCCTCCTGTTCCTCCTCAGGCTCTGCTCTCCACGGGCTCTTAGGTGGGGAACCCACGTGGGGCTCGGACGGCGAGGCCTATGGTGACATGACAGAGCAGCAGAGTGAGGCCGTGAGGCTAACCTCCCTTTCACGCGGCCTTTCTTCTCACAGAATATTTTGACGCCCCAGTACCAAGAGGAGGTGGTTCTAATGAAATAGCCTCGAGTGAGTCGGAAGCAAAGAGGGAGACACTTAGATTCTTACCTGGGATACAAGATCTGGGTGTTGAACCAGCTTCTGACCTGTAAGAAAAGACATGGACAAATGAAAGAGAATGCAGGCCTTCTAGCCCACATGCCACCTCCAGACTTTCTCTGAGAGGAGTGGCTTCACATGGCGGTGACTTCACCACACTTCTTCCTGGTGCCAAGGGCCACTCTTGTTGGGTAAATCCCCGGCTATACAGCAATGCCTGTGTCCTACCCCAGAGATGTGACCATTCTCATTTTGTTCACTCATTTTTTTTTCAAGTAAAAATATTGTACTTTATTTATTTCACCACCAATTAGATGTGTCAGCTGTGATCAGGCCTTGCTTACATCCCTTGAAGCGGAACAAAGAACTATCACTTTGTATCACTTATATCTGATATAAAATTATAATAGCCGGGCGTGGTGGCTCACACCTATAATCCCAGCACTTGGGAGGCAGAGACAGGAGGATTGCTGAGTTCAAGGCTTGCCTGAGCTACATAGTGAGCTCAGGGCCAGCCTGAACTACAAAGCAAGACCCTGTCTCAAAAAAAAAAAGTTATAATATATAATATAATATAATATAATATAATATAATATAATATAATATAATATAATATAATATAATATAATATAATATAACATAATATAACCTCTGCACTGGGACCTCTGTGGTGAACACAACAGATACAGCCTGTCACCTGAGGGTCTTATGGTCTAGTAAGCAAGACAGACTGACCAAGAAATCAGATGATAGGTGATTATGACTCATAAATTCGGGCAGTATCACTGGCTAGAGTCACCCTCAGTGACAGACGAGGCTGCATGAAGGAATTTAGTGACCATGATTTTGGGAATTTGAGGTCATCTCATAGGAGCAGAAATAAACTCAATTAAGGTGACAATCATTTGTCCCATAGATTACTTCATGAAAACATATGGGATACTAGTTTTTGATTATTTGTTTTGATATTACCAGAGATTTAACTCCGAGCTTCACACATGCCAGATAAGCACTTCCCCTGCCCATTTTATATGATTTTATTTGCTGATTCCAGGGGCTGAAAATAGGGGTTTTGCACTAAGCTCCATCCCTTGCCCTCCTTTTCTCCCCCTAGTTTTAATTTCGATATTGGATCTAAGTCACTCAGTTGCCCAGGCTGAGCTAAAACTTTCAGTCCTCCTGCCCCAGCCTTCTGGGATTACAGGCAGGCATCACCATACCTGATTTTTTTTTTACTTTGAGACAGGGTCTCACTAAGTTTCCCACACTGGACTTGAACCTGTAATTCTTCGGCTTCTGTGTCCTGAGTAGGAGTGAAGGAAGCTTTGAGGAGAATCTCGAAATTACAACAGCTTTTACCTCCTCGCTGCCGCCGGTTCAGGGCCTGCCGCAGTAGGGTGCACAGGGCCTTGTTTTGCGTGTGCAGAGCGTAATGCAGAGCATTGTGCCCCCTGTTGTCCACGGCCCCCGCGTCTGCTCCGTGGCTCAGGAGCAGTTCGGCCACCTCTGCGCTGCCTTTCTCACAGGCCAGAATCAGGGCCGACCTGTGGGCGGAGACAAACCTGAGCAGAGGCTTTCCTCACAGAATCCGGGAATTCTCCATCCAGAAGCTCCACTGGGAAGCGAGCTCTTGAGCTCTTTCTCGGTGGAGTGAGGACAACAGAGCCACACTGGCCAGTGGCAAAGCGTTCGACTGAAAGAATTTTTCAAATCTCATTCCTTGGAGCACCAGAAAGAGGGGGAACCATCAAGGATGTGAAGCATCTGGCTGAGACATCTGATGCCCCACTCATGGCCAGGGTTGACTCGGCTGATCCGGCTGGCTGGGCGGGGGTCCCCTTCCTGCCTCACCGCTCCGTGTCCGTCCCTCCCGTAACGGCCCAAGAGCACGAGCACTCCTGCGTCAAGGGTGTATGAGTGGCTGCACCCCCTCTAGAGCCTCCGAACAAGCGCTCAAGAAAGAGGCGGAACCACTGAGAGGGCTCCAGTTTCATTTGCTGTATATAGTATCCAGGCTGTACGTTCATTTTTATTGGGGGAAAATGCTCTCATTGTTTAGAGGAGTAGATTAAGCCAGTAGCCCCAGAGGTACCCACTCCTCTTCCTGGGCCGTCTTCCTGCGGCCCCAGCAGCAGGCACAGCCCTTCTGAAACACTACAGGGAGGGAAGGAGTTTCCCACAAACACGGAGACCAGCCTTCCCTCTTCCCCAACACACACACACACAGGCTCTAACTGCCTCATCTGTATTTTGCTTAAGGTCTGGAAATTGGGGTGCGGAGATGGGAAGGGCTCACTTGTCATCCTTGTCTGTGACATTAACTCGCGCGCCTCTCTGCAGCAGCTGTGAGCAGATAGCTACGTGACCACCCAGCGATGCAATCATCAGGGGTGTCCGTCCGTCCTGCGCAGATTGTGGGAAGGGGCTTTATGAGGAGCCAGGAGAACCAGGAACTTGACACAACCCTTAACTCTCCTCTCCCCACACCCCTGTGGAAGAAAAAAGACCTAGCTCGTAGAGCTAAGTAATTCCTTCTGGAAGATTAGAAGCTGTCCAGCAGGTAAGTCTTAACTTCTCTGTGAGATCGAAGAAGAAAAGGGGAAGGAGAAAGAGGGGGAGAATAGTATTGGATAACCTCGGGTCAGTGAATCTAGCCAATCAAACTCAAGAGACCAGTTAACCTCCCCTGTAGGGCGGTGCCCACCTGACCACCTGAAACTCACATTGTCTAACACGTCAAGGAAGGCTTCATGGTCACACAGCAAGAGCACACTTGAGGCACACCCGGAAGACGCTGGGGAGTGTCGAGAGGTGGTTGGGTTGTGGGGAAGCATGAAAGACATCTACTCAGAGGATGACCATTTCAGTCAGCGGCCCTGGCTGCCCTGCCCTGCCCTGCCCTTTTCCCTTCTGTCCCCTCCCCCTCCTCTCCCCTCCCCCCTCC